>JABCRI010000859.1:0-43936 GCA_015143295.1 Tetracentron sinense
GGATTGACTAGGGCTAAGTTAAGTAAAGAATGAAAAGAGGGAAAGTGAAAGTAAAAGACATGACGAAATAACCAAAAACAGATAATTTTCGAAGAACGTAAAGTAAAGTATATAGTTTTGAAAAGTATGCACAAGGGTATCGAAGCTAGTATTTCTACATGTTTGAAATGAAAAATGTTATGTTTTTTAAATTGAATTATATATGAACTGCTTAGGAAATCCTGTTGTCGTTTTATAACTTTATTGTTTAGTAGTTAGTACACACTGAGCCTTCTATGCTCCGCTAACTTGATATTGTTGGTAGGTCCTTTTTACATTTGTGCTCCAGCTCCGTGGGTGGAGGAAGAAGTACATTGAAGAGGGTGTCGATTAAGAACACCCGGGAGAAGATAAGGGCCTGACAAGTGACCTTAGCTTGATTTCTATTGAGAGGGTGAGGGAGTGATTGTACATATTGACTATAGACTTGGCTAAGGTGGGGATGTCCACCAATGACTTTAAATATTCAGACTGGTTTACTTGTTAACCTTCTATTTCATTCGGTTTTGTTTATGTCCTTGGAATACGGTGAGTATTGTTAAGAAAAAAAATTTAGCTTCCGCTTTTAACATTGATTTAAATGCTCGTGCGGATTGTTTGAAGTATAAGTCATGAGCCAACAGTCCCATAACTTCTAAGGGGGATTTTGGGTCGCGACTGATTCTGTTGCGTCTCTTTAAATTTATGGAACCAATTTCCAACAGAAGATGATTTACTAGAATATTTTTCTAATCAATCTACTTCTAGTCTACTTTCGTGACCTATCCCTCAAATAATAGGTGACGACTCTCAGTCAACTCAGGAGCCTCCCAAAAGGTCATTTTGTGTCGTTCCTCCGCAAGGTCCGGCTCGAAAGGATTGACGGTAAAATCCCATGTTCACAACAGTAACTAAGTGCCTGTTTAGGGGAAGTCTAACTAGTCAACAACCTACTTGGCCAGCGGGGCTCATTCACCAAAATAAACTGACCTTGGTCACCCCGCGAACAAAAGGGTGGACCATGGGTTCAAACCATGGCCTAATTAGGTCCACGACAATTTTGGTCGTAGACCAAGTCTAACAAGGGCTAGCTTGAGGTTTATATTTTTGAAACATTTTTGAGTAATAATTCTGGTTATTGACTACTTTGATAATGGAGTATGCTTATGTTGAGTATTTGACTGTGTAAATGGAATGGAGTTGATTATGTGTGATGGGAATGATATGGAATAGGTTATTGATTAATGGGTTGGAACAGGTGTGTACATGGTTTTGAATGTGAATGAAACAAGTTACATGTGATGACTGTGTATACCATAGGTGATTTTGGTTTTTTTTTTTTTTAAAGACACAAGAGACGAAAAAATATCCGTCGCTAATGCTTCGAAAATCAGTGATGAACCTTTTCCATCGCAAATGATGTTATTAGTGATAGAAAGTAAATTGTGGCTATTTAGAGACAGATATAATATTGTCGCTAGTATATAATTGCAACGAAATTATTTCCATCTCCAATTTTATATTTCCAAGCAAATTCAAATTTTTGTCTCTAATTGAAAATTTTAAGTGATCGAATTCAACCCATTAGAGACGGTAATAATCCATGGCTAATTAAAGACGGATAATGATAACCGTCTCTAAATCTATTAGTGACGGCCGGATCTATAAGGGATAGAGAAGGTTAGTATTTTCGTCGCTAATGGATTTAGAGACTTAAAAACGATTATTAAAGATGTTATTTGTCCGTCCTTGATCGGTAGATTTTGTAGAACCCCGGAAATTTAGTGAATAGTGTCATGAATAGTGCTGTGAATAGTGTTTCGACATGGGTTTGGAAAAGGCCAAAAGCCTTCCAAGTGTAGAGTGCCAGAGTAAATGCTAATGGGAACCTCATAGGGATACGTGTGTGTGTGCTAGAGCGTTTTAATACTAAGTGTAAGTATTTCAAGTGTCTTAGGTGTCTAACTACTCTAGGGAAGAAGGAAATGCACTAAGTGTCGGAAAAAATGTAAAATGATCAATATTAAAGTATGGTCATGCTCAGGGTTAATAAAGCCGTTGGACTAATATTTAAATCCTATAATGTGTCTTAGGATGTTTGAAATGGGTAAAACAAAGAAAACAGAATTTGGGACTTTCGTTCGAACGAATGTCCCATTCGTTTGAACGAAGCCAGGAAAGGGACCATAAATCAATACTCGCGGCCATTCCCATTCGAAATGAGGCATTTTCGTTCAAATGGAAATATTTCGTTCGAACGAAGTTCACAAAATAGTTTTTTTAAAAACTGTGCTAAGTGTGGATTTTTTGGGTTTAACCCCCCTTGGACTATAAATAGGACACCTAATTCGGGGTTTTAAGATATTCTAAGTCCTTCTAACCTAATTTGGCAAAGAGGGGAGCAAAACCCTAGGTTTTCTAAGGAAAGTTGTTGGAGGAGCAAAATGGAGTTTGGATCTTCCTCCTCAAGCTAGGAATTTAGCCTTCTCAACCCTTCTTCGAGCTTTAGATTGCAGAGAATTAGTCTTGTGAGATAGATACTCTCTCTTAAATCTTGTTGTTATAATTCTTTAGCTTAAATTGAATGAACAACCATGTTATTCTATGATGTATTGAATGGTATTATTAACTACTGATTCCTATGATGCTTTCCTAGTGAGGAAATGAAAAATGAAGGAGTATGAATGATGAAATAAAATGGTATGGTTCTGTTAAATGCTTTAGAGGTACTCTTTATAGAATTAAATAGGGAAGATAAGGTGTTTAATGAGCTCTAATGTATGTTTACACTAGATGATTCATGTGATGAACTCTTGATGAAAAGGGGAATATGTCGCCTTAATTTTGATGAAGAACATGTTTAATTATGGGAATTATATGTTAAACTATTGTGAGCATGTTTAGAACCATGAATTGATAATTTGACAGCATATGTGATGTTATTGAAATTATTGTCTATGTGTCATTCACAAATGTATATAAGCACGTGTAAATGCAATGATCGAGGTTTTTTTGTATAAGTACGGGTATCTAAAAAGCAAAGTAAAGAAGATGAAAGAAAGAAAGAAATGATGCTATTGGGAGAATGCTAGTGTACGTCAGACCAGGTACCAATACTAATCATCTGATCTCAAGTAAAACGAAGAATATGCTATTGGGAGGGTGCTAGTGTGTTTAAACCAGGTACACCACTAGTCACCAGACCTCAAGTAAAACAAAGGAAGAAATACTATTGGGAGGGTACATTAGACCAGGTACTGATACTAACCATCTGATATCCCAAATAAAAAGGATTGACTCGGCTAAGTTAAGTAAAAGAATGAAAGATGGGAAAGTGAAAGTAAAAGACATGAAGAAAATAACAAAAGCATATAATTTTCGAAGAAGTAGAGTATATAGTTTTGAAAAGTATGCACAAGGGTATCGAAGCTATTATTTCTACATGTTTGAAATGAAAAATGTTATGTTTTTTTAAATTTAATTACATATGAACTGCTTACGAAATCCTGTTGTCGTTTTATAACTTTATTGTTTAGTAGTTAATACACACTGAGCCTTCCATGCTCCGCTGAATTGATATTGTTGGCAGGTCCTTCTTTTTACATTTGTGCTCCAGCTCCGTAGGTGGAGGAAGAGTACATTGAAGAGGGTGTCAATTAAGAACACCTGGGAGAAGATAAGGGCCTTGACAAGTAGCCTTAGCTTGATTTCTGTTGAGAGGGTGAGGGAGTGATTGTACATATTGACTATAGACTTGGCTAAAGGTGGGGATGTCCACCAATGACTTTAAATTGTTAGACTGGTTTACTTGTTAAACTTCTATTTCATTCGGTTTTGTTTATGTCCTTGGATTGAGTATTTTAAGAAAAAAAATTTAGCTTCCGCTTTTTAACATTGATTTAAATGCTCTTGCGGGATTGTTTGAAGTGTAAGTCACGAGCCAAAGTCCCATAACTTCTAAGTGAGATTTTGGGTCACGACCGATTTCTTGTTGCGTCTCTTTAAATTTATGGAACCAATTTCCAACAGAGATGATTTACTAGAATATTTTTCTAATCAATCTACTTCTACATCTGCTCATGTGAGGGGGCCAAGAAGCTTATCGTCATTCAAATTTTTAGAAAATTCAATTTTTTACAAGGTTAATGATTATATCTGTCCAAAATGGAGTTTTGCGGAGGTTTTCTTTCAGAAAGGGGTGGGTTTGGGCCCTGGGGTGCAACATTGTGTCTAAACAGGTCCCATTTAGTTCTTTCTGTTCTTAACACTTCTCTTAGAACTTTAACTCATGTATTAAACAGATCCCATTTAGAACTTTAACTCATGTATTAAACGGATCCCATTTAGATCTAAATCCCTCTTTTACCTAATTTCACTACCACTAAATTTTGCTAGCATTAACTGAAAAGAAGTTAACAATCCCCATCTAGACTCTCTAATCAAGTAAGTAATCCTACTTTAACCCACTCTGATTCTATGCCCGCACTCATAGAAAAGCAAGAATTCATAAACCAACTCTAATGGAGTTTTGATATCGCAAAAACGATACCAACTGTGTCAATGACATGTCATGATGAGAATCAGCACTGAATCACAATAGTTTGCACAACAACAACCAACTAAAAAGAGATTACAGTATGATTGGAATACTAATCTCTCTTTAAGATAATTCCTTCTGTACAGACATCTTTCCAATGCATGCTTTGTGAAAAAAGACAAGGTCAACTTGGAGTTATGTCCCTACAGGTTTTGTCGCCCTTTTGGTAGGGATACAAGCATGAAACAAAGGTCCCTACTAAATTCATTGAGTACTCTAATTACGCAAAAACGATTGCATATTTAGGCCGTCTATCCGGGAAGAAGAGCCCCCAGTGTTGCTCCAGTTCTGGGTTCTTTCTGTTCTCATCAAACATGCTAAATATATAAGTCTCTATAGGCCTTCCAGGCCACTTTGGGGTGCCACCTTTCACATGTCGAATCAAGTTCACATTGTAAGTGCGTGCATTAACCGCCGTTGTTGCAGTGCCACCTGCGGATGGCCAACCGCTTTCTGATACAACAATCTCCAAAGAGGACCCCCCCGCTTTCTCGAGAGCGTAGTATAGAGCATCTAGTATGGCATCGAAAAGGTTGCTGTATCCAAGCTCACCATCTTGTATCACAACTGATGGGGAAGTAAATAAAACATAGGGAAGAGAAATCTGCAGTGCGTTACCTGCAAATATATCAATATTATATTTAATAGCCCTTTTTGTAAAAGGAAAATCGATTAGAAATTATCGCTCCATTTGTTTGAAGGGAAAGATAGGTGCACAGAATTACTTTTTACAGGAAAAATAGTTTTCCTAGTGTTTGCCCACTGGAAAATGAAGTATTTGCAAGCAAATAATCACCCATGATACTACTTTGTTTTCCCTTGTATTGAGGGAAAACGTTTCTTTAAAAAATAGTAAGTTATACTGTGATAAAAAAAAATTTGTCCACCTCCATTTTCCCTTCAAACATACTGAGCGCGAAGATAATTTCCTTAGTGTAATATGGCAACATTACCGGCATAACTGAAGTAAGGGTACACATTAGCGAGTAGAGGTGCCCGATTGTTTACTAGGAAGCCGATGATTGGGTCTAGGAACGACCGCATATTGCTTTTGAAGGCACCCTGTGATGGAGGGAAGGATGTACCAAGGACTGTCGTGTCAATGGCGGTCGAGACGTTGATTTGGTCTTGAAGGCCAGCCGATGAAATTGCATTGAAAATGTTTCGCATGGCCGGGAGAACATACTGACGATCTGTTGCACTTACTTCATTACCAACAACAATGTACCTGAACCTGACACTAGGCCAGTAGTCTCTTACATTATTATGTACCCATTCATTAGAAGCATTAGGGTTAGATGCAAGATCTTTGAGCTCTGCGTTTGGGACACCCAACATGAGTTCAATGTTGGATCCATTGAGGGCCTGGAGAACTGCTTGATTTGGATTATAAAGTCTCATCCTTTTGATGTTTTGTGTTCTGTAGAGATCTACAACTTCCTGTGCACTTGGTAAATTATCTCCTACCATTCCATAGCAAACACCTATTGATTGCGCACCTGCATAAGATTCAACAAGGATTTGAATGTCGCAACTTCGAAATCTCAGTAGAATTACCTATATATAAGTTTGCACATACATACATATGTATCTATGTATTTATTCTTTATGTATATAAGGTAAACTCAGCTTCAAATCCGATGAAGTAGACATTTTCACATTCCTCTTTCAAATGGGATGGGGGCGGTTGGTCTGATTATTTCAGCTATTATGTCCCATACAAGAAAACCAATTGAATAGCCTAAAGTGCCCCCTCCTCGGGAGAGTTTGGACATTTGATTTCCGGGGAATTAGCCGAGAACAAATCTTCTATTAGGTACCTAACACCAATTTTTGTGTTAGGTTTCATCATCTCCAAGAACAAAGCATGTGTACCTATGTTTTGTAAGGTTCCACTATCTCCGATTACAATATAATATTAGGCTTACCGCGGTTGAGGTCTTGTCAGTAGACCTCTTATGAATGATGAGGCGACATCCAGACTATATTACAACTAGCAACATATTATAATTTTGGTAGTTTTCTTCATAATGCACTTAATAATGCAATAAAAAAAACAGTTATAACTACCATTATGTCTGTTAAAACAGACTGTTAAGACAAAAATTACTATTGCTAAAGGGGAATGATTTTCTGAATTGACTCAAATAAGGATATATCATAGCTCAATTCTTATTGTTCAATATGGACCATCTAGTTTGGTATTGGTCAATATCTAGTCAACAATCGCTTGTCTAGGGGATACGACGAGTGATATTTGCTTCAAGTCAATACAGGAGATCATTTCCCAAAATATACATGCATATATATATATATATATATATAGAGAGAGAGAGAGAGAGAGAGAGACCTGTTATGTCTAGGCAAGCCATTAGAAGCCCAAGAAGTAGCATTACAGCAGCCATAGAAGGGCTGCTTCTTGTTGCAAAAAATGTAGCCATGGAGACGAAGAAACAAGAAGAATTATATTAGAGTAAAATGAGTGCAGATATCTCAGCAATACTAAGTAGCCCCCTTATATAGAAACTGGTAGCTCAGATTTGGAGAGGTTAATTTGTGGTCCCACTCCACTGCCCCGTCAAACACTCCATAGAAATTATCCCATTCTCAGAAACCCCAGGATCTCTCTCTTATTTCTCTTGGAAAAGTCTTGGATTTGCAATTGATGATACTCCCTGAAGTCAATGGGGATGGTGCTATTTACACACTAAACTGTTTATCCATCTATTCTCTTGGACGGCTCTCATTTCTTAGCTGAGTCCAACTACTAGATGTTTAATATCTTTTAGCTGGTCCAGCCCATTTAATTTGACTAGCAAATTTATCTCTCTCATATACACGCGCACAGCAAGGATCGAGTCTCCGGGCGTTGTTTCCCATTCTTATTCTATCTCAAAGCCTATTGCCTTTAGAGATAGCATCCAAGTCATTAGCCTTTTAAAAATGTGTCGCTGAAAAAAGAATGAGTTTAGGTTGATGGCTTTATCCTTAGTCTCAGACGTAGAAGAACTAACATGTCTTGTTGGAATATAGATCTTTATTGCTCGACCCGGACCTAGGTAACCAGAGCATGAATCTGAGCGGAAGTGAAAGCGTCAAATTTCAATTTAGAATAGAGTCGAGAGCACCTCCAGAGTGCCAGTATATATACATATGTCGCGCCTTAAAATCTCACATTGGTCTAATGAGACCTTGGGCCCGTGACACTGCTTGCACCTATTTAACTTGATAGCATACAAGGCATGATAAATTGAGAATCTAAAAATTTTTCTTTCAGTAACAATGATACGATTCTCAAAATGAACTAAACCCTTAATATAACCTGTGACCAAATGAAATTAATCCACAATACGATCATCTATAATGATCCTCAACATCCACTTCCAAACCTAAGCAACATCCATGAAAATATAAAGTATCTAATTACAACCCTTTAATTTTAAACAAAAGTCTAGTAGTACGGAAATCAATCTAAATCTCTCACCCCCTCTTCAAGGCAGTCACCTTCTTCCTCTTCCTTATACTCCTTTGTCATGCCCCAAAACCCACATACACAATATACCTTATATTTGTATAGTTTTTCGTAGCTTGAACCTAGGACAAACCTCAATAGTGAATGCATTTTATCAACATATAAAATCATTTTAGATGTATAAACATGTGAGCATAACTATAGAGTTTGAACATAATATACAATGCAAATCACTCACTCTCCCTCTCAAAAACGATAAAATGAATATTCTTCTAGATTCTCAACTCCTCAAGAGCTCCTATAGACCTTCAGATATCTCCCGAAAAATGTCAACATAGCAATGGTGAGCACGGAGCTCAGCAAGATGAACACATACAACACATACTTGCAATCGATCATAAGTCATTATTACATTTTTACTCAATATGCAATTAATGACTACGCAAGTTAATTCATTTCTTCATTTTGAATCACTTGGTTCACATCAGGCAGCCCTTAGCAACACCTCCAAAATAGCATCCTATTCAGCTATGGCAGTACCCTAGACATCGCGTCACGACACGATTAAAGACCTCACACCTGTTCCTTTGTTGGCGGCCCTCTTCTACCCCTCACAGATACCGATGGAATTATACACCAGTTCCTACTTTTGGTGACCCTCTGCAAACCTCAAGGATACTGATGGAATCGTACGCCCTCCATCCCAGGTTAAGTCACTTATAGTCTAACTGTTATAATGGTGTAAACAATAATTAAGGTGTTATATCTTCCCTGCTATGGCGTCCCATACCACACATAGCAAGGTCAATTGAACTCAAGTTATTAGCCAAGGTAAGCTAGTCATATCTTTCCCGTTACAACTCTATAGCGTCCTATGTCACCATAGCAAGATTTATCTAACGAAGCTGGGTAAGGTCTACACATTTTAAGTAATTCACTGAAGCATGCACAACAGCTAATCATCATAAGGAGTAACATAGATATGAGATAGTGACAAGATGAATGAAATAGAGATAAGGCATGAATATCAATTTAATGGCTATAGAAAAGTATAGTTTTGATAGAAGGGATCTAACATGCAGTCTCTAAATTCCAAGAGAAATGGATCCTAATCATGCATCATTTCTAGATTCTGCAGTAAAAACAGGCATCATCGTTCGAAAGTTTCCATGATCATTAGAATGATCACCCCATCGTTCGAACGGTTACCCAACCATTCGAACGGTTGAAAGTTCTAGGCTTGGTAAAATTCCCAAAAGTGCAGTAGTGTACATAACCGTTCGAACGGTCATACGATCGTTCGAACAGTTCCAAGAAATGGAAAAATTCTCTTTATAAACACAAAACAGTGGTGACCACCATTTAAACGGTGGACAAACCGTTCGAACGATCGACTTGCAGATTTTGGAGAAAAACTCCATTTTCATCCAAACACCCCCAAATCAACCACAGTCATTCCTAGATTGATTCTAAGCATTTATCACACTGATTATAAATATTAAAAATAGTAATGACATGAATTTAAAGCCTAAAAAAGGGTGTTCACTTGCCTTAACCCTAAAGTTTTAGGGTTTCTAGAAGATGGAAAACCCCCAAATGGGTTTGCTTCACGTTCTTGAGTCTCCCTAAGCAAGAACTCCAATTTTTAAGCCTTGAGTCACCTTCTCCAAGCTTCAAGCTCCAAAACCCTAGCCTCTTCTGCCTCCTTTTTTTTTGGAAGGTAAGTTGGGTTAGGCAAAATGTAAAAGATCAATAGTTACATTTTGAATTACAGCTTTCGAGACTTGTCCTCCCAGATGATGGTCTGGAGATCAAGAGGGAACTCACTAGGAGAGAGGATAACTGTAGGATTTAAAGGACAGAATTTTGCAAGCCAATTGGCTGCCCTATTGGATTCACGCCAAACATGGGTAAAAACACAAGAGACAAAACTGCAAGAAAGCCTCTTAATTTGGAGGAATGCAGAAGCCCATCGCCAAGGAGGATGCATTCAAACTGTCCACCACCCAATTAGCATTGGCATAGACTATCAGACTAGGGATCCCAAGGTCTAAAGCCAACTCCAAACAATGAAGAATAGCTTTGATTTCTAAAACATTGATGGGGTCTTTGTCACAACCTAATGCATAGGCACAATAACTTTCACCATCCTGGCTTCTCAGGAGACCACCATAACCTGCTCCAACATCACGCAAAGAACTGTCAGAATTTAATGCCCAGGTCCCATTAGGGGGAGGACACCAGGAGCAAGACCTACCACTTTTAATAAAGAACTCTGCATCTAAATCCCAATCAGCCATGAAAGACCTATTGCTTGGAGTGTCTTCAATTCGCAGATTAGAGAGAGAGAACCGACTGCGAGTATCCCCCAATATCTCAGAGCAGATTGACTCTTTATCATGATAGTGATTGGAGAAAATTTTGTTGTTTCAGTCCATCCATACATGGTAAATAGTGGCATTGAATGCCACCCTCTTGTTCTTCCTTCTTCTCAAGTCCTTCTCTTTAGTTTAGGTTTTCTCATAAATGAGAGATTAGGTCAACATTAGCTTTTTATACTAAAACCATTTCATGTGCTTTTACCCAAATACCATTTGGTTACACCCAAGGCTAAACTTAAATGTGTTATGCTCATTTTGGATTATTTCACCTATGGTTATTACAATTCTCATAGCCCAACAATACACAGGGATATTTACTAAAATACCCTTGCAATAGGAAATTATATGAAAATACCCTTAGCATTTAAATTGAGAATTTCAAAACTGCTACATTCTACCCTCCTTAAAGAGAATTTCGTCATCGAAATTGACATACCTCGGTAGAGAAGATATGCAGATACTTCTCCCTCATTTCCGACTCCAACTCCCACTGTAAGTCATATTTTGGATTGGCTTTTTCCGTTGTCAAAACATAGGTAAGTCTAGTGTGTCTTGTGTCATTGCCTTCAAGCATCCAAGTCAAGTAAAGATGAAGACCGAAGAAGATCAACTGAAAAAATTCAGATCATCGCCTTCGATTCACTCATAGGATGGTAAGTGACCTAGATACCATGTTACTCTAGGTGAAAATTGACTGAGACCATCATAAAACCCTAGGTGATTAGCTAGACATCTTAGAACCTAAAAAACCAGGTTTCTAGGCATATTCTGGGAAGACTGATCAACCGGTCAATAGGAGGGGTTGATCGGTGGCCTACCGGTTGACCATTGATGGCCCTTTTTTGTTAGGCATTTATTTCCAGAGAGTTTGCATATGAGGGATCGACCGGTCATGCAATCGGTCGACTGGTCCTTGTGGATTATGGTTTCCTACTTGGTTTCTAAGTCCTTTATTACCCTATATAAGTTGGGTTTGATCCCGATTCAGCCCAAGAGAGTTGTGAGAGTTTCTAAAGGAAAATTAAGGTTTTCCAAACTCATTCTCCTCTCCTCTTCCACCCTAGAGTATGCAAGACTTTGTTTGATTATTCTTGCTTGTTATTCCATTGTTGGGATTCAAACTAGGATTTGTTTTAATCAACTATCAACCCATTCTTGTTAAGAACAACTTGGTCGGAGCAATTCGAAACCTTTGCAAAGGAGATCGATCGATCCGAAAAGGATCGTGGTAATTTGGTCGGAGGAATCCGGAGCCGTCATTGATGGAGATCGGTCGGAAGATCGTGGTTGTGGAGATCTAAGAGAAGTATAGGCTACTGCGGTTGATCACGAGACTTGCGGGTACGTGATGACTTTTCGAGGCATGAATGACTAAAAACTGAAGGATCGTAGTGTCGAGTCCGAAGGAGTCAAGTTCAAGTCTTGTAAGTTCTTGTCGAATTTGTTTTAGTGATATCTATTGCTGGACAAGGTCCCCTAGTTTTTCCCAGAAGGGTTTCCATGTAAAAGCCTTTGTGTTGTGGTTTGTTTGTCTTCTTTATTTTCGCACTTTATTTATTCATCCTCCCTTAGTTAATAATTTAATTGCATATATTGAAAAAGGATAGATAGACTTTTAGGAAGATATAGCCACACCCTTGGATTTATGAGTTATTGACTCAAACATAGATTTGGGATTCACCGGATTGTTTTTCACCCACGAAGCGTCATCTTCATTATGATGGTTCCACTGAACTTTCACCAATGATATGGACTTCACCCTAAGTTGCTTCATAATCCGGTCCATGATACGGTTCGGCTCATCCACATAAGAAGCATCCTACCTAAGCTCTAAAGTACTTAAATCAATGGTGTGCGATTCATCCCTCACATATTTTCTCAATATGGACACGTGGAACACATTATGCACACTAGACAGACTGGGTGCCAAGGCAACTTAGTAGGCTACAACTCCGACCCGATTCAAAACTTCGAATGGCTTGATAAATCTTGGTGACAACTTCCACTTCTGCTTCTTGAATCTTATCACCTTTCATAGGTGAAACCTTCAAGAGAATATGATCACCCATGAAAAATTCAAAACTCCTTCTCCATCAGTTTGTATAACTCTTTTGTTGACTCTGAGCAGTCTTCAATCGCTCCTTAATCATAGCCACTTTTTTCGTAGTCTCACAAACCAACTCGAGCCCAAGCAAACTACTATCACCCACCTTCGCCCAACAAATCGACGA
Organism: Tetracentron sinense; assembly: GCA_015143295.1. Classification (NCBI taxonomy): domain Eukaryota; kingdom Viridiplantae; phylum Streptophyta; class Magnoliopsida; order Trochodendrales; family Trochodendraceae; genus Tetracentron; species Tetracentron sinense. The sequence continues at coordinate 12,700 of JABCRI010000859.1, forward strand.
TCGATACGGTCTACTATATAGTGCCTCAAAAGGTGTCATACCAAAACTGGCATGGTAGCTGTTACTATATGCAAACTCCATCAAGGATAGGTGGTCCTCCCACCCTTGAAATCCATAATACATGCCCGGAGCATATCTTCCATTACTTGGTTGACACACTTCGTCTGACCATCACTTTGGGGATGAAACCCGTACTAAAATCCAATGACGGCCCCAAAGCCTTTTGAAAACTTTTCCAAAATCGGGATGTGAACCTCGAATATCAATCTGAAACTATCGATGTCAGGGCCCTGTGAAGTTTGACTATTTCCTTCACATACAACTTGTTCAATGCGACCATAGAGTAAGTAGTATGAACAGGGAGAAAATGAGCAGATTTGGTCAAACGGTAGACTATAACCCATACCGCATCATACCCTTGTCACAACTTCGATAACTCGATTATGAAGTCCATCAATATTCTCTACCACTTTCATTCCGCTATAGGCAGAGATTACAATAGTCCAGCTGGTCTTCGATGCTCGGCCTTCACTGGCTAACTCGTGTAGCACCAGGACACAAGTTCCATAACATCGAGCTTTATACCGTCCCACCAAAAGTGCCTACAAAGATCTCTGTAAGCACCCCATTTTTACACCCCCCTAAGCCCTAGGACGAACCCTAGTGAAACCTTAGGACAACCCCTAAAACCTTAGAATCTCCCCCCTAAGCTTTGGGCTCAAGGCCCATTACACTAGGACAAACCCTAGGAGAGCCCTAGACCTATCCTTAGACCTAGCCCTAGACCAAACCCTAGCTCAACCCTAGCCTATGACCTAGGACAACCCTATGGGCTCAAGGTCCATTCAAAACCCAAGAAACCACAAAAAAACCAAAGCCCATAGCCTTTAGGGCCCACACTTGGGCCCACCTCAACCCATGAGGGGCACATGGGTGGGACCCACAAACCCTAAATCCAAAATGGGCGGGAATTGCCCTAAATGGCAGCCCACAACCCTTTTGACCCAAGTGGATTTGGGTTTGACCCGAAATAGCATGAAATCGGTAATATCGCTAATCGAATTACCGACATTAAGTTTTTGGCCTATTTTTTTAATGTCGCTAATTCAATTACCGACATTACCGTGTTTCCAGGTTTAGCGTGTGCATGCTCCACTGCAGCACCACCAGAGGCTTGGGACCTCCCCCATTGGTCCCTGGACCTTCCCTAAATACCCTAAATGCGCTTGGACGTCCTCCACCTTCTCCTATAAATTCCAAGCCTCCCCCATGCAAAAATGACTCCCATTCTTCATAGTGAAACCCTGTCAAAACCGAGACCATCACCTCCACCTTCATCCTAACACCCCACCAGGCCTCCACGACCTCCCAGGCGCCGCCACCGGACATCCAGCTCCATCCACAGCCTCCGTAGCAAATTATCCAAGGGTAGGGATCATCTCTCACCCCTTTTTTGTTGCTCTAACTGTAAGGGACCCCTGGTCCTGATCCAGGGTTCCCCCTTTGGCTTTCCTTTCACTTATGTAGTTGCTACAGTCGAGGATAGGGGTCCCCCACCTTCACCATAGGTGTAGGGAACTCCCTAGAGGCTAGGTTCGGGTGCAACACCCCACCCAACGTGCATGGATACACCCCATAAGGTCTGGGGGTCCCTCAGGCAATGAGGGAACCCTTAGACCCCTTTTGGTTCAAAGCTAGTGGGCAAAAATCGGTTTTTGAAAAAATCTGCTAGTGGTCGGCAATAGCAGTGTCGACCACACAAAATTGGGCTAAAAACTTAATGTCCTCACTTCTATTACCGACATGCCCAAAATAGCCTAAAAACTCTTTGTCCCCATTTGGTTTACCGACATGCCCAAAATAGCCTAAAAACTCTTTGTCCCCATTTGATTTACCGACATGCTCAAAATAGCCTAAAAACTCTTTGTCCCCATTTGGTTTACCGACATAATGAGCTTATTTTCACACTAACTTCGGGCCCATGTGGGGCCCACATTCCAAGTCCCCTGGAGGCCCACAGTAGCTTGTTGGAAAGCTCTTGACCTCCCCTAGCTCCCTACAAAATTTCAGGTTCAGGGATCATGCCTAACCATGGTTAGCAAACCCCTAAACATGGGTTAAAATACTGTCCATAGTGTCGGCAGTTCAAATGCCTACATTATAGACTAATTTTTACCTGACTTTGAGTCCCTGTAGGGCCCACACCTGGCATATTCAGAGGCTGAGACCTATACCATTTGAAAGGTGACACTCCCAGCTTTCTAACCTTGCTTTTGTTTTACCCAGGGGTGATCCCTAACCCTAGTTAATCACCCACAAACTCTGGTTAAAATATTTGTGAAGGGCCCAAACCTGGTAGGAGGCCACTCTAGGCCCTGCCATACCCTTTGGGCCCATCCTTGACTGACCTTGACCCTTAACCATGGTTAAAATGGTCCCCGGTTAACGTTTAACCATGGTTAAGCACTACTTAACCCCACAAAAAATATGGAAAAATCCCTAAAAATCCATAAAAATGCAAAACACCAAAAAAAACATCAATCTTGCTTGCTTGCTTACTTTCTTAACCATGGTTAGGCCCTCTAACCATGGTTAACACCTTTCTAACTGAGGTTAGACTCTACTTTGCACTTGACCAACTCGGTCAGTCAACCCTAACCTCCGGGCTAGACCCTTGACCACCTTGCACACACACACACCCCTAGCCTTGGCACGGGCTCATGTGCCAGAACTACGCTCGGTCTGATCTCACCCCTATGTGAGTACGTAGGCAATCCAACTCGGATTCGACTCCAGTCTAGACAACCCCTAGTCTAGCTTGCTTTGCTTATTTTTTTATTAACATTTCATTAAGCACTTAAGCATTTAATTAATTTTGAGATTAAACTTGGCTTAACTATAGGGAGTAGGTAACCATTTCTTAAATGGGGGTCTTGGGGTGCCTAACACCTTCCTCAAGGCTTAATCGAACCACTTATCCTAATCTTTGATAGACCTTTTGCCTTATCCAAACAATTGCTTACCCGGGACCTATCCCTAAGAATGAATAGGTGGCGACTCTAAAAGCCAATCTTTGCTTTTATGTGGGCAGACCGCAAAATTCCGTGCTCACAGCTCTGGCGACTCTGTTGGGGATGTTCAAGCCGGAACCCATACTTAAGCCAAATTAATCTCAACATTAATCAACATGCTTAATTGTTTAATCAAGTGCTAATATTTCTTATGGGTGTGCATTTCATACATATCATTGGTAGTGTAATAACCCAACACCTATTAGACAGGCTTATTACGCTAATGGCCGCTGGATGATGATCCTCGGTGTCAGTGGCTTAAACATCTTGGAGGTCAGCAGAATTTTGCCTGTTGGGTGATGATCCTCAGGAAACGATTCTGAACGCTCCCGCTTACACCAATCGTCCCCGGTATGTTCTATACCTCGGAGTCGCATATACGGTGTTAAGTGATCCCCCCATCTTGCTAGGAACACAACTGCATTACACCAGCATTCATACATATAGCCTAGGCTAAGGTATAGTCTACAAGCAGCCCATCCGGGAGGGGTTACCTAAACCCTAACCTGCTTGCACCCTATACCTGTCCCCTGTCATGGTTGACTACCCGGGCACATTCTACCCGGATAAGCATCCATCTAGGGGCATGTACTGAGCCCTTTTGTTGTGCCTGTAATAAAATGCACTCTACCCTGCTTCCCGACATAACATATGGGGTTTAAATCCTAAGTAGATAGGTCTTCACCAGACCTACCCTCATCTTTGACCTGATAGGCCCTCGGTTCCGAATAACCAGGGTAAAGCATGTCGGACCTCTCTCCGTCTGCCCTATCGGATCACATATGTCTTGTCACACCAAAAAAAAAATTCAAAAAATTTGAAAATCAAAAATCAAAATTCTCTCTCCTGCATGTCATTCTGAATCCCAGAATAGGGGCATTGCCCCTATGTCGGTTAGACTGCTAGGTCTTTTGCTTGCTTGTCAATCTTCCCGCCCTTATCTACTCTGGCTCTTACTCTATACATTTTCATTATTTCAGGAGTAGACCCTGAGTTGAGTACGTACTTATCTGAAAGACACCACCAGTTGATATCTGATCAAGCAGTACAGAATGGATCAACTAGTGGACGGACATGAGACTGATCCTGACACCCCGACATCTCAGCAGCTGCAAGCCCCGAGCCTCGAGGCAAGAATGACTGAGAATGCCCAAAGCATAGAGGAGCTGAAAAATATTGTGCATGATTTTATGCGGGCAGTAACACATGCTCTCTCCTCCTCAAATCCTCGACCGGCGATGTGCCAGGCCCATCACAAGCTAATCCGCCACATGTCACCAATCTTATCCCACAACCACCTGTCATCAACATCCCTTCGCCACCCGTTCAACCACAAACCGACTTCACCTTCGGCATGCCAACTATTCAACCACAACCCATTCCCCATATAATACCTCTCATCACTGACCAGTTTGAGGAGGAGGAAGCTAGGGCCGGCAATGAACCCCATACTGGATCAGCTCACATATTTTCCAGTTCGGCACAGATTCCGGATGCTTACAAGGAGAGGATTGAGAAATTAGAAGAATTGGTGAAGACAGTACAAGGAACCCGTAAATCTGCAGATTTCAAAGATATGTGCATGCACCCAGGGATTCAATTGCCCCGGGATTTCAAGATACCTGATTTCGATAAGTACAATGGGAAGGGATGTCCCGAGATGCATTTGAGGGTTTACCGAGGAGAGCTGTTCCAGTTGGAACACGATAACAAACTCTTGGTCCAGTTATTTCAGAAGAGTCTGAAAGGAGCAGCCCTACAGTGGTTCACTAAGGTCGACCCCAACAAAGTCAGAACCTGGGAGGGCCTCTGTGAAACTTTCTTGGCTAAATACTCATACAATGTCGATCTAGTCCCGCAGAGGGTAGATCTGGAAAAAATGTCACAGAGGGATAATGAGTCCTTCATCGAGTACTCTGTTCGATGGAGAGAAGTCGCTGGAAAAATGAGCACCTCTCTGCCGGAAGATGAGCAAGTGACTACTTTCCTCCGCACTCTCAAGCATCCGCTAAAGACTCTCTTGGCCGCACAACCAGTCTCTGATTTCAGTACAATGGCCAAATGTGGCGCTAGGATTGAGGCAACCATGGACGATATAGGGGCATTTGACATGTTCCAAGCTTCAAAGGGTGTATCCTCTTCCCGTGCTCCCCTGCCTTCAAGGAAGGACAACAGAAGGAAAGAGAATGATGTACAAATGGTCGCGGCCATTCGAGTTCCCAACCTCCCTCAACAACCTCGGTAGCCACCGCAGCCTCGGCAGCCTCAGCAAACTCTACAGAATCAAGAAAACTCCTCTCTCATCAGATGACCTTTGAACAAAGAAGAAATCGGGCTTTCACCCCGCTCCCATATTCTTTGACATCACTTCTCCCTTTCTTGTTGAACAAGAAATTGATTACCTTGAAGGAGCCCCAGCCTCCACCGACTAATCCTCCGAAAGGGTACAGGTCGGATCAGCTCTGTGGATATCATCAGTCGCCAGGACATCCTACGGATCTATGCTATGACTTCAAGCATGCTATCCAAGACCTATTGGAGACAGATGCAATTCGCTTTGAACCAGGAAATGAGGACATCACTCAAGTCCCTCTGCCCAACCATGCTACTCCTGGAAATTAAGGTTGCATCGGCCAGAATCTTCAGTCGAATTTTGAGCAAATTCTGTTTGTCAGTTATATTTTTTTATTGCAGTTGGCCGCAATGGCCCGTGTCGGTCTCTTTCCCCAACCAAGTCAGTTAGTGGTCAGTGGCCTTTGCTTCAATTGCTTTGTCTTTAAGTCTGTTGATGTCCAGTGGCCTCTGTTTTAGTGTCTTTTGTCGAGTCTGTTCACCCATTAATATCTTAATGAAATGACTCGTTTAAATCAAATTCTCACTATGCTCTGAGATGCTTACTTTGGGAACCGAACTAGCTTCTAATGCCCTAAGGAGCAATTTGATAAAGGTTGGTCATTCAAATCAATGGGTACCCTTCCAAGATTGAACATTCTTGAACAAGAACAATACAAGAATTGAAGATGTCTCTGAGCCATCAAATGTCAATCAACGAAAATGTAGATGATGCAATGACCATACATGCTCTCGACCAATCAAGGAAAGGATATGAGGCCATCTTTTGATACCCCTTTCAATATCTCGCTTACCCGTGCTATATACATATACGCTAGTTAGACCTTTGAGCCTGCTAACCTTTATTTCAAACACCCACATATGGGCACCCTTTGAAAGTCAAAGAACAATACAAAGGAACAACCAACAAAGAGCAACAACATCAAGTGGCCTTTCGGCCGAACTACGTCTTGACCTGATCCCTATTTGGGTACGTAGGCAGCCTGAAATCAGGTTCGATCATAACAAAACAAATGTTCACAATACAAGGCAACTGTGTACAAAGAAAAAAAAAAGGCACTTGGTCAAAAGGCGAAGCAAAGCTTCATTAAAGGGAAAAATGCAGAAGCTGGTTCTACACCAACAATGAACAAAGGTCATAGGGTGCCCTATCCTTGCTGAGGCATTGAAATTTGAGCCTGATCTCGTTTCTAGCGAAACCACATTTCGTCCTAGATATTAAGCCCTCCTTGATCCCTGAAAGGACTTGAGCATCAATGGTCAAAAGCATTCATCACCATTTCCGACAGGCAATGACGAGAGAAGAGCGGAACATTATCAAAGCAAATTCGAGAGCAGAACATGAGAAATGCAAAGCTTGTATACCCAGTCCTGGTGAACCCGTAAGAGCCCAGGGGTAAAAAAGGGATAAATCAAACTTCTAAATTCACGGGCATAGCAAGGAATCATCAATCCTGCTATTGCGCAAAAATTACGTGAACCCAGTCCTGGTGAAAACCTGAAAAGGCCCAGGGGTAAAAAAGGGACAAAGATCAATATATACAACCCAGTCCTGGTGAAAACCCGCAAAGGTCCAGGGGCAAAAAAGGGAAAGATAAACAAGTGCAAGCTTTGCTAGCCGATGATCAAATATCATGATCAACCACGGTTTAATTATCTTTCCCTGAAGGCTAAGGAACCTAGCTAGGTCTCCCATTATAAGCAATCTCAGGTACTGTTCAAAATACAAACAGTCAATTTCATTGTTTACAGTCTGCTAGTCAACTGTCAGTCCACCACTTGTCAGTCAGTTCATTTGTCTTTCTAACAAGTCAATCGTATCATTTGTCAGTTATTCGCACTTTTTAGTCAAGTTTTAACCTCCAGTAGAGTCAGCTCAAAGTCTACTGTTCATTCTCGTTGGTGCAAGAAAAGCATTGATACCAGGGCAAAGCAAAGTCAGCAGATTATCCCAGGCAAACACAGATATCTGAAGCGGATCGGTACATTCTGGGGGGCAAGTGCCAACAATCGGATCACCCGAGTAAGGGGCATTTCAAATCTATCAGGCTATTTGTGCAAGGAGGCAGAGATTCAGGTTAAGGCTCAGGGTCACCGCTCTCATTCCTCATATCAAACTCATCTTGCTTTCTTTGTTTCACGAACTCCCTATCATTCCAGATCACTATCTTTGGTTTTGCTTGCTTGCTTTTCAGGTGGACCAGTCGGGCGGCTGTCTTCACCCTCATCTCCTTTGCTTGCTTCCGTGTAAAGCAGTCGGGCGGCTATCTTTACCCTCTCATCTTTCTCTGCTTTCTCCAGATGGACCAGTCGGGCGGCTGTCTTCACCTTCATCTCCTTCGCTTGCTTCCGTGTAAAGCAGTCGGGCGGCTGTCTTTACCCTGCTTGCTTGCTTCCGCGTAAAGCAGTCGGGCGGCTGTCTTTACTTGCTTGCTTGCTTTTCAGGTGCACCAGTTGGGCGGCTGTCTTTACCCTATTTGCTTGCTTTCCAAGTATAGCAGTCGGGCGGCTGTTTTTACCCTGCTTGCTTGCTTCCGCGTAAAGCAGTCGGGCGGTTATCTTTACTTGCTTGCTTACTTTTCAGGTGAACCAGTCGGGAGGCTGTCTTCACCTTCATCTCCTTCGCTTGCTTCCATGTAAAGCAGTCGGGCGGCTGTCTTTACCCTGCTTGCTTGCTTCCTCGTAAAGCAGTCGGGCGGCTGTCTTTACTTGCTTGCTTACTTTTCAGGTGAACCCGTCGGGCGGCTGTCTGCACCTTCATCTCCTTCACTTGCTTCTGTGTAAAGCAGTCGGGCGGCTGTCTTTACCCTGCTTGCTTGCTTTCCTGGTGGACCAGTCGGGCGGCTGCATTCATCCTCATCACCTATGTTTGTTTTCGTGTAAAGCAGTCGGGTGACTGTCTTTACTCTCTCATCTTTCTTGCTTGCTCCAGGTAAAGCAGTCGGGTGGCTGTCTTTGCTCTCCTCTTTCTTGGCATGCTACTCTGTCAGAAAATCGGGCGGTTGTCTACAATCTTGCTCTGCTAGTTCACTATTTTAGGAGTACAGTAAGTTGGAACGGACGAGTATCCACTCCTCTTCCTCGCCATGTGTGCTTTCATCCATCCTGCTTCCTGGAAAAAATTGGTTGATTCCAGTCTTTGTCATTCAATTGCCAAACTCGGCACTCTCCGACAAAGAGGGGCAGCTGTAAGCACCCCATTTTTACACCCCCCTAAGACCTAGGACGAACCCTAGTGAAACCTTAGGACAATCCCTAAAACCTTAGAATCTCCCCCCTAAGCTTTGGGCTCAAGGCCCATTACACTAGGACAAACCCTAGGAGAGCCCTAGACCTAGCCTTAGACCTAGCCCTAGACCAAACCCTAGCTCAACCCTAGCCTATGACCGAGGACAACCATATGGGCTCAAGGTCCATTCAAAACCCAAGAAACCACAAAAAAACCAAAGCCCATAGCCTTTAGGGCCCACACTTGGCCCCACCTCAACCCATGAGGGGCACATGGGTGGGACCCACAAACCCTAAATCCAAAATGGACGGGAATTGCCCTAAATGGCTGCCCACAACCCTTTTGACCCAAGTGGATTTGGGTTTGGCCCGAAATAGCATGAAATCGGTAATGTCGCTAATCGAATTACCGACATTAAGTTTTTGGCCTATTTTTTTAATGTCGCTAATTCAATTACCGACATTACCGTGTTTTCAGGTTTAGCGTGTGCAGGCTCCACTCCAGCACCACCAGAGGCTTGGGACCTCCCCCATTGGTCCCTGGACCTTCCCTAAATACCCTAAATGCCCTTGGACGTCCTCCACCTTCTCCTATAAATTTCAAGCCTCCCCCATGCAAAAATGACTCCCATTCTTCATAGTGAAACCCTGTCAAAACCGAGACCATCACCTCCACCTTCATCCTAACACCCCACCAGGCCTCCACGACCTCCCAGGCGCCGCCACCGGACGTCCAGCTCCATCCACAGCCTCCGTAGCAAATTATCCAAGGGTAGGGATCATCCCTCACCCCTTTTTTGTTGCTCTAACTGTAAGGGACCCCTGGTCCTGATCCAGGGTTCCCCCTTTGGCTTTCCTTTCACTTATGTAGTTGCTACAGTCGAGGATAGGGGTCCCCCACCTTCACCATAGGTGTAGGGAACTCTCTAGAGGCTAGGTTCGGGTGCAACACCCCACCCAACGTGCATGGCTACACCCCATAAGGTCTGGGGGTCCCTCAGGCAATGAGGGAACCCTTAGACCCCTTTGGTTCAAAGCTAGTAGGCAAAAATCAGTTTTTGAAAAAATCTGCTAGTGGTCTGCAATAGCAGTGTCGACCACACAAAATTGGGCTAAAAGCTTAATGTCCTCACTTCTATTACCGACATGCCCAAAATAGCTTAAAAACTCTTTGTCCCCATTTGGTTTACCGACATGCCCAAAATAGCCTAAAAACTCTTTGTCCCCATTTGATTTACCGAAATGCTCAAAATAGCCTAAAAACTCTTTGTCCCCATTTGGTTTACCGACATAATGAGCTTATTTTCACACTAACTTCGGGCCCATGTGGGGCCCACATTCCAAGTCCCCTGGAGGCCCACAGTAGCTTGTTGGAAAGCTCTTGACCTCCCCTAGCTCCCTGCAAAATTTCAGGTTCAGGGATCATGCCTAACCATGGTTAGCAAACCCCTAAACATGGGTTAAAATACTGTCCATAGTGTCGGCAGTTCAAATGCCTACATTATAGACTAATTTTTACCTGACTTTGAGTCCCTGTAGGGCCCACACGTGGCATATTCAGAGGCTGAGACCTATACCATTTGAAAGGTGACACTCCCAGCTTTCTAACCTTGCTTTTGTTTTACCCAGGGGTGATCCCTAACCCTAGTTAATCACCCACAAACTCTGGTTAAAATATTTGTGAAGGGCCCAAACCTGGTAGGAGGCCACTCTAGGCCCTGCCATACCCTTTGGGCCCATCCTTGACCGACCTTGACCCTTAACCATGGTTAAAATGGCCCCCGGTTAACGTTTAACCATGGTTAAGCACTACTTAACCCCACAAAAAATATGGAAAAATCCCTAAAAATCCATAAAAATGCAAAACACCAAAAAAAACATCAATCTTGCTTGCTTGCTTACTTTCTTAACCATGGTTAGGCCCTCTAACCATGGTTAATATCTTTCTAACTGCGGTTAGACTCTACTTTGCACTTGACCAACTCGGTCAGTCAACCCTAACCTCCGGGCTAGACCCTTGACCACCTTGCACACACACACACCCCTAGCCTTGGCACGGGCTCATGTGCCAGAACTACGCTCGGTCTGATCTCACCCCTATGTGAGTACGTAGGCAATCCAACTCGGAATCGACTCCAGTCTAGACAACCCCTAGTCTAGCTTGCTTTGCTTATTTTTTGATTAACATTTCATTAAGCACTTAAGCATTTAATTAATTTTGAGATTAAACTTGGCTTAACTATAGGGAGTAGGTAACCATTTCTTAAATGGGGGTCTTGGGGTGCCTAACACCTTCCTCAAGGCTTAATCGAACTACTTATCCTAATCTTTGATAGACCTTTTGCCTTATCCAAACAATTGCTTACCCGGGACCTATCCCTAAGAATGAATAGGTAGCGACTCTAAAAGCCAATCTTTGCTTTTATGTGGTCGGACCGCAAAATCCCGTGCTCACAATCTCTATACATCTTCGTACCACTGGGGTGAACTGTATATCTAAAATGATGCGTCTCATCCAAAATTTCCCTCTGAAGATCAAACAAATCCAGAACATACAGTCTTCCAAGAAATCTCAGCCCGTCATCAGATCCTACAGTCCAAACTGCAATGTCTCCCAGAACTGCTTCCGCCCCAAGGGCTGCAACTTCTCATCTTGCAACTGAGCCTGGATAATCTTATTGACCAATGTCGGCTGGACAGTGAAACTAAAGAGGAATGACTTAGCATTTTACTGAACTGGATGAACATCAAACTCTAAGATAGGTTCTAGTATACGTCATCCTTCCACCATCATTAGCGCAATCAGCCCCATTAGCCTTACCGAGATGATATTGAAGGGTAAAGTCATAATCCTTTAAATGTTTCATCCACCTCCATTGCCTTATGTTTAATTCCTTCTGAGAAAATAGATATTTCAATCTCTTGTGGTCTAAAAAGAGTTTAAATTTCTCGTCATACAAGTAATGCCTCCAAATCTTCAAAGCAATCACTACTGCAGCTAACTCCAAGTCATGAGTCAGGTAACTCTTTTAATTTACCTTCAAATTAAGAGAGGTATAGGCACCATCCTGCCTTCCTGCATCAGCACACAACCCAATCCCTAATGGGATGCATCACTATAAATGACAAGTCATACATTCCACTCCGGAATGGTCAAGGCTGGTGCTGATTTCAGTCTGGACTTCAAATCATGGAAGGCCCAGTCACACTTGTCGTCCCAGACAAACTTCACATCTTTCTTCGTCAGATGTGTCAACAACGAGCAAATCTTCGAAATCCCTCTATGAAATACCGAACCCAAGAAATTGTGAATCTCTGAAAATAAAGTGGGGCTGACCCTAATTCATCACCACCTCAACCTTGATCGGATCAACTGACACACCATCCTTAGAAACCACATGGCCCAAAAAATTGACCTCATTATGTCAAAAATCAAACTTTGAAAACTTAGCATACAACTGATGCTCTTGCAAAGTTTGAAGCGTGATACCAATATCCTGCTCGTGCTCCTTATCAATCTTGAAATAGATCAAGATGTCATCAAAAACACCACAACAAATTGATCTAAGAACGGTTTGAACACTCGGTTCATCAAATCCATAAACACAGATGGTGCTTTGGTTAACCTAAAGGGCATAACTAAGAACTCATAGTGCCCGTACCGAGTTCGAAAAACAGTCTTAGAAATGTAACCATATATAACCCTCAGCTGGTGATATCCCGACCTCAAATCTATCTTAGAGAATAACTGTGTTCCCTTCAACTGGTCAAACAAATCATCAATCCTGGGAAACAGGTACTTGTTCTTAATAGTCACTTTGTTCAACTATCGATAATCAATACACAATCTCATAGTCCCATCCTTCTTCTTCACAAAAAAAAACTAGTGTGACCCATGCAGAAGTGCTAGGTCAAACAAAACCCTGAATCAATTCTTGAATCTACCCCTTCAGTTCTTTCAACTCTACCGGGTTAGCTCGGGGTCCGAGATAGGTTGATTTGAAGGTTATCCGGTTGAATAATGATTAGGTGGGTTGTTAGGTTGATCCCCTATGAGAATCATCAGGGATTTCAGAACACTGCGAGTTTGCTTTGCATAACTGCGATATCACGGTCATAAGACTGCAGGATTTCATTAGTTCTTTGTTGTCAGTCTGATGGTTCGGCTATTGATTTCGTGGACTCCAAGAGTGCTGGACTTCTGGGTAGCAAGACGTTCTGTGCTTCTTCTGTGACCAGTACTTCAGTCGAGATTGTATCATGCGCTGCTGCATCTGTAAGAATTGCGATCATCGAGCGAGTCATAGGTCAGTTCATGCAACTGAAAAGAATGCAGTGAATAAACATAAATATGTATGATTTTCAAAATGTTGATGATAACAAAAGTTCTTTATTGATGCATGTTTGTGATGGACAGGACTATGTGCGACACAAAAAAAAAAGACTCGATCCTAAGCAGGTACTTCAGGGATAGTGAAGTCAAGTGGTCGGGGCACGCCATTAAGGTCCATGATTTGTTGTTGGAGGGATGCTATCTTGACCTCCAGGTTTTCAATCGTCTCAGAAGTATTGAACATTCTGGATCCAAACTGGTGAATTCTAGCAATCATCTCAACATTTGAAATAGAATTGGGCTCTGATGATGGTTGTCTCTCCGGCATCGCCTTTCCGTCTTTTCTGGAGAGACTGGACTGTCTGCTCAAGCTGCTCTATCTTCTCCTAGGCTGACCAGAATTTAAGGTCCTGCTCTGCTCTCTAGTGCCTATGAGCCTGTTGCGCCTTTCTCGGCTTCTTCTTTTTCTACTAGATCAAAAGCTGTCTTTCTAAGATTGTGTCTCTCCATGGGACAATCATTTTAGCTATGGGTATAGTTGCTTTTGAGGGTATTGAAACTAGCGTCGATAATTCTCTTGGTGCGGGCATACTGGCTGGAATGTTAGGATTTTCCACCCAAAGCAGATACTTTGGGTTAGTAGGTGGCCCCGTCTTGATCACAAAGTCTGGCCACTTATCCCTCCCGGAGCTTCACCAATCTGATTGGAAGTGTCGTGTCAAACATTCTAACTGAGCAATGAAGTTGATATAATCATTTTTCAGCTCGTCTATCACTGGGATGCGTTATGGAGTCCAAACTTACGAAATATCCTGATGGGGACATACGGTGCTAAATCGGTTAGACCAGCAAGAATCATACATCTTCCTGCAATGACAATAGGGATAGCTTTTTCAGGGTAAGCCACTCATACTTTCATACAATCTACTCTTCTGTCAGGTTCTGGAGAAGCTAGTAGAGGACTCGGACGTCTGTAGACAACTTCTAACTAGTGTTGAGAGAACTTCCAGACCAAACTGTAGGCCCCGTGGATACTGGCATTTATTGTGACAACTATAGGCAAGTGCTCCATTAGCCATAGGTATAGTAGAGGTCCACTGACGTGAAAAATTCCCTTCCAACAATCTAAGGCGCGGTTGAGGCCTCTGAAAAGTGCTTGATCTGCGCATCTCCTGAATGACTCCTATGAGCACAGATTGGGCAAGGTTACGACATTTCAGGAAGATTAGCTGAGACAGGACTATCAGTGCAAAGGCATTGAGTCCAGACAATTCTGATGCTATATTCTCAGGTACCCATCTTCGACTTTACTGTTCCTAAAGGTAACTTATTGGTAACCTATTATACGAACTATTGGGGTCACGTTTTCAGCAGGCAAGTTTAATATGTAGAAATTATGTGATGTCCACCTTGTATGTTGTCTTATAGCGCGACACTATGGCTTCCCCTTGCACGGTTAGTTCCATAATACGTTAGATTTCTTTCAGTATTGGACACAACTCGTTCTTACCAAAACGAAATATTATATAGGTTGGGTTCCAACAATGGATGGCAGCAATTAAAAGACATCAATCTGGATTAACCATGGTAAGGTCCAGGATAAACCCTATACGATAATACTGTTGCCAGACTAGGCATTGAGTATAAGTGAGGGCATCGATTGCGACTCAAAGGTCGATATCGCATGCCGTCTGGGCTGTCAAATGTAAGGGCCGTGGCGGTAAGTCCATTGGCTTAACGATCCCTGAAGTCCATGCTATCTACCTGGGACAAGGTGTAGATTATGTGTGAGTGCACTGTAGATACAAATGCATATGCAAATGATGATTATTTTTTTCAATTTTGTGGGTTTGACAAGGCATATGTGATCCGATAGCCAGTATGCTTACCCGAGTTGTTGGGAACCGGGGCTTGTCGGGCCAAGACTTAGGGAAGACTGTCAAGACCTATCTACCGAGATTTGGACCCCACATGCGGTGTCTAAAAATAGGGTTGGATGTATTTTATTATAAGCACAAATATGTCTCATTACATGCCCCTGGATGAGTGATTATCTGGGTAAGATGCCCTGATACTCAGTCATGGCTGGGGTAGGTATAGGATGCAAGCAGATTAGGGCTTAGAGTGTCCCTTTTGATGGGCTACTTGTAGGCTATACTTTGGCGTAACTATATGCAAAATACTAGAGGATGAGGGTGTTCCTAAAGGGATTAAGGTTACTTAACACCGTATATGCGATTTCCCAACCTAGAACATAACTAAAAATGGACGATTGGTGCAAGTAGGAGTTTTCTAAATCCTTTCATAAGGATAATCATCCAACATGCATAATTCAGCTGACCTCTACGACCGTTAAGTCTCTGCTAATGAGGATAGTCATCCAACAGCTATAAGCATAATAGGCCGAACTATGGGTTTAGATTAGTCATTACACTACTATTCTATATTATGAAATGCATAGTACAAAAAGCACTCAAAAGAGAAAAGAATTAGCATTGGGTTAAAATCTTAAACATTATTATTAATTTTAGGTTTGTTTAGCTTAAACCTAGGTTCCAAGTTGAACCATTAGATTCCCAATAAAGTCACTAGAATTGTGAGCATGAGATTTTACCGTCTTTTCTTCTAGGTCGGGGCCTATTAAGGAACGGCGCTAATGGAATTTTGGGTCTCATGGGTTGACTAAAAGTCACCACCTATTTTTTCTGGGGAAATAGGACTCAGGTGGATAGGTAGGTGTAGGGTCTTGATTAGAATCTAGGTAAGTGGTTCGATTAAGTCTCAAAAAAAGTGTTAGGCACCCGAGCCCCCGTCTAATACGGTTACCTACTCCCTAGTTATAAGCCAAATAGATTAAGATTAACAAAAATGCATAAGGTCTTAGATTAGTGCTAACCCAAGAAGGAGAAAATCCTAAACTAAGGTTGTACCCGGATTGGGTTGCCTACATACCCATCAAGGCGGGATCAGATCAAGGGTAGTTCGGGAGGTATTTTAACCAGTACTGAGGTTAAGGAGTGTGTGTGTGTGCAACTGAGTGGCCTAGGGTTAGTCCGGAGGCTAGGGTTGATTGGTCGAGGTGGCCAAGGATTGCACCAGAGTAGCTAGGTTACATCGGAGTGACTAAGGTTGAGCTAACCATGGTCAAGACTGTTAACCACAGTTAGGGGAGAGCCTAGGGATGGCTAAAGTCAAGTTTTAATGATTTGTATTATGTTTGGACTTTTTGGGATTCTCCAAAGTTAGAGTGCCTAGTTAAGGGTAAAGAGGAGTTAACTAGGGTTAAGGTTAACTTAGTTAAGGTCCAATGGTCAGGCCAGATTATAGAGGGGGCCCAGAGAGATATGTTGGGCTTAAACTGACCTCCTACACGATCTGGGCCTAAGGTAAGGCCCAATTCCAGATATGCTAGAATTAGCGATAATCTCAGTACCGCCAATTCCAGATTCTTTTGAAAAAAATGCATTACAGCTACTATGGGGTGACTATGATGATCCCAAGGGGGTCCCTGGACCCTTAGGGCAGTTCAGGGGTCTTAAGTAGACCCTGGGCTAAGTCTGGTTATGGCCCAAAGTAAGGTTTTTTTATCAGAACAAAACAAAATTTAGAATATCGGTAAACACAGTATTGACATTCTGGTGATTTTACAAACTTTGAAATTTTACCACAGACCCTAGGGTCTGGAAAGTATGGGATGGTTAAGGGAGACTCAGGGCAAACAGAGAGGTCAGGCCCAGGCCCTAGAATAGACCAGGGACTACGCAGATGGGCGAGAGGAGCACTGCAATGGTATGTATCCAGAATGGCAGTAATGACAGTACCGCCATTCTGGAACTCTCCCAAGTTTTCAGTAAATCGACCATGGTTAGGGGACTAAGGGGCATATAATGATCAGGGTTGATCAATGAAGGTCTTGAGGACCATCTCAAGGCTCTAGAATGGACCAGAACACCACAAAGGGAGGTTTGGAGCCACTATTCAAGAAATGGTCCACAATGGCAGTAGATACAGTACCACCATTCTAGTCTTCTTCTAGAAAAACAATTTTTTTCCTTGGCTTTGAAGTGTAGCAATTCCAGGGACTTCCTCATGAGCTTGAGGAGCCCTGGAAAGCTTGGGGATGTTTGGTAAGGTGAATGAGTAATGGCAAGGGGGGTTGTAAGCTATCTTGATACACAGGGCCCCCTATCTCATACGTCGATTAGATAGGGCCCTACATTTTCTACAAATAGGTGAACTTGGGTTCCTGAAAGTAGACCAGGGATACTTAACTGGAAAGAAATAGGGAATATAGGAGAGGGGGAATTTGTACCCTCTAATAGTACTCTGTAACTTCAAAGGGAAGATGATTTTGGTGCAAGAGATGGATGCCATTTTTAGTGAGGGTAGCCTAGGCTAATCCCTCAGGTCTTTCCTTACTCTTGAAAAGATGGAAATGTCAAGGGACTGGATTTCAAATTTGAACCGGGTCGTCTTCATGTTATTTTGGCATGGGTGGGAAGCTTGGAGAGAGTTTGTATTTATACAGTTTCAAGGCATGGGGGTCAATTGGGCTGTTCAGGGGAGTGCAGCACTGACTTGCGCAAAACAACTGGAATAGCATTAAAGCTAGTACCGCTATTCTAGACGAAGGCTAAAAGAAAAATAGCGGTAAAAGAATTACCGCCATTTCTGATATTTTCTCATAAAGGGCTTGAATTGGCTTGGCTTGGTCTGAGATACTGTAGCTATAACGAAAATAAGGAAGTGTCCGTAAGAGTTATTACCGACATTTCCAAATATTTTGAATTTTGGTGGGCCCCCAGGGTGGGTGAAGGCCTGTGGGCCCATGAGAGGTTTGTTCGTGGGTATATGCCCTAGGTCTTGGGTCTTGGGTCTTGGGTCTTGGGTCTTAATTGGACCTCAGGCACATGGCTTTGTTTGGGGCTTGGTTTTAGGGCTAGGTTAGGGCCATGGTTAGGCCTGGGTCAAGGTTAGGTTATGGTTAAATCTAGGTCAGAGTTAAGGTAGGGGTTAGATCTACGTCAGGGTTAAGGTTAGGGTTAAGTTCAGGGTTACAATTAGAGCTTGAGTGAGAAGCCAGGGTGTAAAAATTGGGTGCTTACAGGACTAACCCATTTACTATCGGCAATTAGGTAAATAAGACTCGCATCCAAAAGCTTCAAAACTTCAGATTTTACAACTTGTTTCATTGTAAGGTTTAGTCTCTGCTGAGGGTCTCTAGAAAACTTAAGTCTTTTCTTCAAGATTTATCCTGTGAGTACAAACCAAAGGGCTTATTCCCTTAATATTTGCTATTGTCCACCCAATAGCAAATCTATGCTCATTTAAAATTTTAAGTAATTCACCTTCCTGGGATTGAGATAATTCAGAAGAAGTTATAATATGAAAGGTATCACTTGGGCCGAGGAATGCATGTTTCAAACCATTTGGCAATTGTTTAAGCTCTAAAATTGGCACTTCAACACTAGAGGGCAGGGACTTTTGCTTTTCCTTGGGCAGCTCCTCAAATTGTGATTGCCCAACCTTTTGTCCCTATCAACTGTGAATTACCAAATAAAACACAAATTTCAATGAGCTCATTTTTATCAAAAGAATTAATATCAATTTGAGAATTAACAGGAGAGTTTTAAAAGAGTTAGAAGAATTCGGTAATTCGAACTCTTCTTGCACAAATGCTTCAATCTAATTTGTAGTCTTGCACTCATCTTCTCCCTGCAATTGTTTGCCTATATTGAAAATATTGACCTCTAGGGTCATATTCTCAAAAGATATATAATTTCATTAGATCATTCCTACAATTAATTAAAGCATTAGAAGTAGAGAGAAAAGGTCTACCAAGAATTATAAGGATCTTAAAATCAGCATTCACCATAGATTGTGTGTCCAAAATAAGAAAATCAACCAGATAATAAAATTTATCAATTTGGACTAACACATCCTCTACTACCCCACTCAGTTTTCTTACAGATCGATCAGTCAATTGTAATACCACAGTATTGGATTGTATTTCTCTTATGTTGGACTGTAAATAGACCAAGTAGGGCATTAAGTTAACACTTGCCCCAAGATCAAGCAAAGCTTGTTCAATATCATAGTCCCCAGTAATACAAGAAATTGTAAGGCACCCGGTGTCTTTATATTTGAGAGGAGTTCTATGTTGAATTAGAGCACTTTCTTGTTCTATGAGGAAAGCAGTTTTCTTCACATGATGTTTTCTTTTAATGATGCATAAATCCTTTATAACCTTGGCATAAGTAGGCACTTGTCAAATCACATGCAAGAGAGGGAGGTTTATCTTAACTTTCCTAAGATTCTCTAACATTTCAGTGTTAGAGTCTAACTTTCTTGATGATTTTAAAGCTTGAAGAAAGGGCACAAAGATTGGAGATTTGATTACCTCACTTGTTTCGGGAAAATCAACTTCAATACTATTCATATCATTGTTTCCATCCTCTAGTTCTTGGGTCGAGTTCAAGATGTCCTTTGTTTTTTCACTACGACTAGTAATGACATTAGCTTACTCAAACTCCTTTTTTCTGGATTAGAATCTTGTACCATATGTTGACCATGAGGGTTTTGTTGAGTTTGAGAGGGAAACCTCCCTTCTCATTAACACTTAAAGAATTGGTCAATTTGGATACATGACTCTTAATCTTCATGTTTTCCTCAGTCATCTAAATAAACAATGCTTCAAATTTCTAATTGGTCTTACTTTGAACATCAATGAAAGCATGCATAGTGTATTTAAGAGAACTTCTAAATGATGATGCATGAGGTGCAAAACATTGAGCTGCAATGAAATTTCTAAGAGGTATTTGTTGTTGTTGAAGAGGTTGAGAATTATTATTCAAGCTAAAATTAGGATGATATTTTTAAGATGGGTTGTAAGTCTCAGAATAGGGTGAAAAAGACTTCCTATAGTTGCCTATGGCATTATAGTGTTCCTCATAAAATCCTCTCATCTCCTGGAGTGTTGGACACCCCTTGGTAGAAAGCTCAATCTCATGGCAAACCTCACAAATTTTTTGGGTCTCTCCTAGTAAACAGGGGTGGTTGCCATTTTTTCTTTCATTCTCAAAGCCTCAACTTCCTTAGTTAAGCTCTCCAATCTAGCCTTTAAATTATTTTCTTCTCTCAAGTGAAAAATTCCACCATTAGAAGGAGTGGAGGTGGATCTAGACCTATTAGTGCTTTCAATAGCAATGGGTTCGGTCCAAGTGTGGACCTTTTGAGCCAAATCACTCAAATAGTCCATAGCCTTATCAGGGGCTTTTTGGAAAAATTCCTCATTACACATCATCTCAATAAATTGGCACTCTTTAGGGATAAGCCCTTTATATAAGTAACTCAAAAGGCGCCAAATTTCATAACCATGATGTGGACATAAACTTAAGAGATCGTTGTACGTTTCCCAAGCTTGATACAAGTCTCACTCTCCTTTTGGGTGAACATAAAAATTGTCTCCTCAAAACATTAGTTTTATGATTAGAAAATACTTGTGAAAGAATGCTTGAGTCATCTTAGCCCATGACCCAATTAACCTGGGCTTCAAAGAATTCAATCAGCTCCTTGCTTTATCTTTTAAAGAGAATGTAAATAATTTGACCCTAGCGGCATCTATGGCGTCTGGTTGATTGTGAAACGTGGCCACCACTTCTTCAAATTCTCTAGTATGCATATAGAGATTTTCATTATCTAAACCATGAAAAGTGAGGAGGAGTTTAATTATCCCAATTTTAAAATCAACGTTTTGACATTAGAGGAAAATATTATGCAAGAAGGTGTAGCAGCCCATGTGGGAGGTAAGTGCTCATGAAGAGTTTTTACTTGATGATCCTCGTGATCATTCATGATGCTTAAAGTGTGTGTAGATTTAGATGCAATAAAATCAGATTCTGAGGGCGTATTAAATAAATTTGTAAAGAGATATTCAAGATCTTCCGGTCACTTCGTAAATCTACCTAATTCATTCTGGTATCTAGGCATGTAAAACAAATATCAAAATAAAAGGAATTAACTAAACTAAATAAATAAAATAAAAGAGATATGAACAAGTTTACCGCTTTGACGAGTCATTTCAGTCAAACTTATCTAGGATTGTGCTCCTTAGCTTTCGCCTTGCTCCCAACAACGGTGCCAAAATTTGATGTCACTCAAATATATGCGATATTTTTGCAGCACAGTAAAGGGTTGTCGGTCTAGAAGGCGAAGTGAAGATAGGGAACACCTATAGAAAAAGAGATTATGGAATTTTGGTTGAGAAGGTTGCAATTAATTTGGAGGAAATGTCAACGAGAGAAAGCGTCAAGGCATCAGGTTTCCTCCTCTTAATGGTGTAATATCAATTTGATTAATCCAAAGTATAACTCAATTGGGGATTTCACATCCCCACACCCCTAATTGGAAGATTTAGAAATTCAATTTATATATAAAAGCCTAAAATCCATCTCTACACAATTATCCAAACCAAGTTTTAACCCAAGCCCTAATTTTATTGGAAAGATTTGAGGATGGCGATATACCCGGAGGCGATACCGCAACAAATAATAATATCTGATAAGATTAGGGTTCTTCATTTGAGAAATCAAGAATTATTACCTAATTACGAGAAAAGCGTTTAAACCCAAGAAATTCAATTGAATAATATTCAAACTAGAAGAACAATTGATATAGAAATCATAAACATTCAATGGATTAATTCCAATTAACATTACCTCATTAAAATAATTTCACCCTAGCCAAGGCTAGGGATTTAGCAATTCATATAAAGGAAAAACTAAAACAATAATGAGAGAAGAGAGAGACTGTGATAAGGGATGCCCTAATAGTTCCTCTTCTCTCTAGGTTTATATAGGCTAAAGGAAAGAAGAAAAGGGAAAAAAAAACAAAAGGCAAAACATCTAGAACTACAAAATTACAAGAAAACCATCCAAAATCGAGTTTTCGGCTTTGAATAATAAAATTCAGGAAAAATCACTGCCGCCACCACTCGATCGCCGCTCCTCACCGATCGAGTGGTGAACACTATTTTTGCCAACTTTTTTCATCTTTTTGACTTTTCTTTATCTGTTGATTTCCATGAAAGCTCTTTACTCGAATTCCCTTTATAAAATAAAATAAAATAAAAATACTTGGAATTCATAATCCATAAATGTGGAAACAATTTCAGAATATAGACTTTAAACCCTAGATTCAGGCTAGAAAGTGAGAGAAAGGGTTACATAATAACTAATTTGGAGTGTACTTTTACACACTCATCAAGTAGGGATATAATTGAAAAGAAAATTTTTTAGTTTAAAGAAGCACCCCATACACCGGGTCATTGACTCGGTCCATATTGGAATTATTGGCTGTAATAGCCATTTAGCTTAGTCATCAGGAAGGTGTGAGCACGGGATTTTGCGGTCCGCCCACATAAAAGCAAAGATTGGCTTTTAGAGTCGCCACCTATTCATTCTTAGGGATAGGTCCCGGGTAAGCAATTGTTTGGATAAGGCAAAAGATCTATCAAAGATTAGGGTAAGTGGTTCGATTAAGCCTTGAGGAAGGTGTTAGGCACCCCAAGACCCCCATTTAAGAAATGGTTACCTACTCCCTATAGTTAAGCCAAGTTTAATCTCAAAATTAATTAAATGCTTAAGTGCTTAATGAAATGTTAATCCAAAAAATAAGCAAAGCAAGCTAGACTAGGGGTTGTCTAGACTGGGGTCGAATCCGAGTTGGATTGCCTACATACTCACATAGGGGTGAGATCAGACCGAGCGTAGTTCTGGCACATGAGCCCGTGCCAAGGCTAGGGGTATGTGTGTGTGCAAGGTGGTCAAGGGTCTAGCCCGGAGGTTAGGGTTGACTGACCGAGTTGGTCAAGTGCAAAGTAGAGTCTAACCATAGTTAGAAAGGTGTTAACCATGGTTAGAGGGCCTAACCATGGCTAAGAAAGTAAGCAAGCAAGCAAGATTGATGTTTTTTGGTGTTTTGCATTTTTAGGGATTTTTCCATATTTTTTGTGGGGTTAAGTAGTGCTTAACCATGGTTAAACGTTAATCGGGGGCCATTTTAACCATGGTTAAGGATCAAGATCAGTCAAGGATGGGCCCAAAGGGTATGGCAGAGCCTAGAGTGGCCTCCTACCAGGTTTGGGCCCTTCACAAAGCCCGAAATCAAGAAATTCCAAAATGGAGGTAATCGGATTACCTCCATTTCAGTAATATTTTAACCAGAGTTTGTGGGTGATTAACTAGGGTTAGGGATCACCCCTGGGTAAAACAAAAGCAAGGTTAGAAAGCTGGGAGTGTCACCTTTCAAATGGTATAGGTCTCAGCCTCTGAATATGCCAAGTGTGGGCCCTACAGGGACTCAAAGTCAGGTAAAAATTAGTCTGTAATGTAGGCATTTGAACTGCCGACACTATGGACAGTATTTTAACCCATGTTTAGGGGTTTGCTAACCATGGTTAGGCATGATCCCTAAACCTAAAATTTTGCAGGGAGCTAGGGGAGGTCAAGAGCTTTCCAACAAGCTACTGTGGGCCTCCAGGGGACTTGGAATATGGGCCCCACATGGGCCCGAAGTTAGTGTGAAAATAAACTCATTATGTCGGTAAATCAAATGGGGACAAAGAGTTTTTAGGCTATTTTGAGCATGTCGGTAAACCAAATGGGGACAAAGAGTTTTTAGGCTATTTTGGGCATGTCGGTAAACCAAATGGGGGCAAAGAGTTTTTAGGCTATTTTGGGCATGTCGGTAATAGAAGTGAGGACATTAAGCTTTTAGCCCAATTTTGTGTGGTCGACACTGCTATTGCCGACCACTAGCAGATTTTTTCAAAAACCAATTTTTGTCCACTGGCTTTGAACCAAAAGGGGTCTAAGGGTTCCCTCATTGCCTGAGGGACCCCCAGACCCTATGGGGTGTATCCATGCACGTTGGGTAGGGTGTGCACCCAAACCTAGCCTCTAGGGAGTTCCCCACACCTATGGTGAAGGTGGGGGACCCCTGTCCCTAGCTGTGGCGGTTGAAAAGTAAAGAAAGGGGACCCCTGGATCCGGACCAGGGGTCCCTTACAGACAGTGAAGCAAGTAAGAGAGGTGAGGGATGATCCCTACCCTTGGTGTATTGTGACCGAGGTGGTGGTGGTGCTTGGACCTGGCCTAGGATGATCTGGTAATGCTGTAAGGGAGTCTACACGAGTCTAAGGATGGGCTTAGAGGTTGAAGGAGCTCGGGCAGGGGTTTGATGTAGGTGAAAGGCTTGAGTTTTGCATGGGGGAGCCTTGGAGTTTATAGGAGAAGGTGGAGGACGTCCAAGGGCATTTAGGGTATTTAGGGAAGGTCCAGGGACCAATGGGGGAGGTCCCAAGCCTCTGGTGGTACTGCAGTGGAGCCTGCACATGCTAACCCTGGAAAAACGGTAATGTCGGTAATTGAATTAGCGACATTCAAAAAATAGGCCAAAAAAATTAATGTCGGTAATTCGATTAGCGACATTACCGATTTCATGCTATTTCGGGCCAAACCCAAATCCACTTGGGTCAAAAGGGTTGTGGGCAGCCATTTAAGGCAATTCCCGCCCATTTTGGATTTAGGGGTTGTGGGTCCCACCCATGTGATCCTCATGGGTTGAGGTGGGCCCAAGTTTGGGCCCTAAAGGCTATGGGCTTTGGTTTTTTTGTGGTTTCTTGGGTTTTGAATGGGTTGTGTAGTGGGCCTTGAGCCCATAGGGTTTGTCCTAGGTCTTGGGCTAGGGTTTAGCTAGGGCTAGGTCTAGGGTGTGGTCTAGGGCTCTCCTAGGGTTTGTCCTAGTGTAATGGGCCTTGAGTCCAAAGCTTAGGGGGGAGATTCTAAGGTTTTAGGGGTTGTCCTAAGGTTTCACTAGGGTTCGTCCTAGGGCTTAGGGGGGTGTAAAAATGGGGTGCTTACAGAAGGGATCTGAAACCTTTGACCAGATAGTGTAACGACAACCATAAAGGCGTTGGTTACAGGTGATTCTCTCTATAAAAGAGAGATAGTAGTATGTAATAAAAGATACTCTCTCATGGTTTATATCACCCGAATCTGGTTTAAGGGGTCGATCTATGTCGTTGGTTTACATCCACTACTGCCCCTTCTAACCTTCGCTCTGATACCAATTGTAATAATTCCGTAGGATTGATCTCGCCCATTGGTTTACATTTCGACCCCTATACATGGGTATAGAGGTTGAAGAAGGTTTCACAAGTTTTTCTAAAGTGTTACCACATACACCGATATTTAGTATATTGGCGTTTCATTTTTCTCATTGTTTGGGTAATGTTTTAAAGAAAATGCAATGGTGTATTGAATCTCATGCTAGATAAAGTGTGGCGTCAGAGAAGCATGTGGCCATGTGGGCATGCTGCAGGTCATCAAAGAAGGATATGGTGCCAAGCCAAGCCAACGAAGCCAAGACTCAAAAAAAGCATGGCTGGGTCATTCGGCTTTGCTCCAAATTTTTTGATAGAGACTCAAGCCATGCCAACCCAACTGAGCCAAGACTCAAAGGGAGCAACATGGGCCATTCGTGGGCTTTGCATTGAATTAGATTTGGTGTAAAGCATACACAAAAGGTTATGTGTGTTGTCTTTGCATTTTCTACAATATTGGATTGGATTGGATTGGATTCGTTATACATCCGATTTCAGATCCGTATGAACCGGCTTGCTCCTGAAGATACGGTGAACACAGAAAAGAATGGTTGCAATTCAGAAATTCCTGGATGCACATATGCATTGGTAATTCTTACCAGTGAACGGTTAGATTTTTTACTCAAACTCTTTACTTGATCTGTTAATTACTTGTGTTATTGCATGCTATGTTAATTAGTCATATATGAATTTTATGACTAGATATAGTACACTAATGTTAAATTGTTGAACACAAGTACAAAACTTAGGGTGTATAAGAAACATAGTAAATAACATTGGTTTAAGAAACTATAATCTTATCTTGATCCATGCTAATTGATAATTAACATATCAGATTAGCATGTGACTAATATACTGTCCTTGTAGACATGTATAAAATAGTGGAAGCATAATTTTAGATTGTAGTACTCCCAATTTAAATTAAATTGACTATTAAATTATCTATGAGTAAAAGATATTGATGATGATCGATACATATATGTATGATGGAAGAACACAAATGATAGTGTAAAATAACCTCATACTTTAGTAGATAATTACTATACAAATATAGGATGAATCCTATGATATGAAAAGAATAATAGTCATATGTTTGAAAAATAAGCATGATGGACAAGCCCGTATTATAGCGTGGAATTACCCAATGGCTTAGAAATCAAAATGCAACTATGAAGAGTGAACTCGTTAGTTTAACGTGAAAAAACCTCATGACTTGATAATGGAAAGCATGATAAAAAATTGTATGCATTGCATTAAAAAACATCATAGCTAATTGATACATATATGATGGGTAAACATGCTATAGAGCATGGAAAATACCTCATAGATTGATCAATACATGTAAGTGCAAATGTCGACATAAAAGATACAAAAAATTGGGAGAACCCGTAGGTTAGCGTGGAAAAATCAAATGGCTTAGCACTTAGAAAAATATTATGGGAGAACGCACAGGTTAGCATGGAAAAACCAAATGGCTTAGTGATCTAAAAAAGGATTTTGGGAGAACCCACAAGATAGCGTGGACAAACCAAAAATTGCTTAAATGGTTAGAAAAGCATGTTAGGAGAACCCGTAGGTTTGTGTAGACAAATCAAATTGCTTAGTTGTTAACCTTTGTAGGGGTAAAACCATAAATATGAGTCAAGAAAAAAAGCTTTTTAGGCAAGCATAACCCTACTCGATATATGAAAATGCTAATTAGGGTGATAACCTGGACAAAATGAAAGTTGATATCCGGTTATATGTTTACCCTTAGAGAGGTGTTCTAGAACAATAAGAAATAGACATTCGTTAAAACAAACTAATCATGTTATGGTATTGCTTGAGAAGTCATTTGGTGAAAACACTTCATTGATAAATTGAAGTTGGTAAAGACCGATAGGTCCATAAATTTTATACTCCAAGAACCGAGCCGACAATAATATGCTAATAGATGTATAATAATGTGTTAGAGATGTGGTTGAGAAAGAAGAATTTATATTCTTCTAGATCTCATCGCTTGAAATGATTGTTGTTAAATCATTAATGAACGAAATGTCTGTTGGACATATTTATTCAATAAGACTACGGTAAATGATATACAAAATGGCTCTTAAAGTCGAGTGGGAATATCGGAATTATTGGTTGTAATAGCCATTTAGCTTTGTCATCAGGAAGGGATCCGAAACATTTGACTAGATAGTGTAACGACAGCCATAAAGGCGTCGGTTACAGGTAGCCATAAAGGCGTCTGTTACGGGTGATTCTCTCTATAAAAGAGAGATAGTAGTATGTAATAATATACTCTCTAATGGTTTTTATCACCCGAATCTGGTTTAAAGGGGTCCATCTATGTCGTTGGTTTACATCCACTACTGCCTCTTCTCGATGATTTGGATTTAAGATCCTACGGAATTCCTACAGTCCAATGGTTGATGAGTTGACCATGCTCTTGACCGGAGTATTGTAGAAAATTATTATGGAACAAAAAAAGTCTAACTGTAATCTTTTCTTCTTACCCTTTTTGAATAAAATTTTAGCTCATATATATTACAGTGCTACTTGAATTTCAAGAACCCTCCTGGTGTGATCTTGACTAGATGGAAAGTCCTCTCTAACCCAATTTCACTACTACTAAATTCTGCTAACAGTAACTGAAAATAACTTCTCAACCAAACTATTAATTAACAATCTCTATCTAGATGCTCTAATCAAGAAAGTAATCCTACTTTTAACCCACTTTTGATTCTACGGCCATGCACACTCATATTGAAAAGTAAGAATTCATAAACCACTCTAATGGAGTTTTAATATGGCATAACCGATACTAACCGTGCCAGTGACATGGCAAGATGAGAATCAGTACTGAATCACAAAAGTTTATGCAGCAACTCCAACAAAAGACTAAGAGATTAGAATATGATTGGAATACTAATAATCCTTTATTTAAGATAGCTTTCCTCTTTATATGCATCTTTTCAATGCATTCTTAGAGAAAAGAGAGAAGCAGAACTTGCAGTTATCTCCCTATAGGTTTTGTCACCCTCTTGGTAGGGATACAAGCATGAGTGACTCTTATTTAAGATTCAAACAAAAAAAAAAAAAACATAAAAATAAAAATAAAGGTCCCTACTACAGTCATTAAGTACTCTTAAGCAAATTTAATTGCATATTTAGGCTGTTTATTTGGAGAGAAGAGCCCCCAGTGTGTCTCCAGCCCCGGGGGCTTTTTGTTCTCATCGAACATGGCAAATATATAAGTCTCGATAGGCTTTCCAGGCCTCTTCGGAGTGCCTCCTTTGACATGTTGAATCAAATTCGAGTTGTAAATGCGTGCATTATCCACCGTTGTTGCAGAGCCAGCTGCGGTTGGCCAACCAGTCTCTGATACTACAATCTTCAAAGAAGCCCCCCCAGCTTTCTCAAGAGCAGAGTACAGAGCATCTAGCAATGCATCGAAAAGGTTGCGGTATCCAAACTGACCATCTTGTACCACAACTGATGGGGAAGTAAATAATGCATAGGGAAGAGAAATGTCTCGCTTGTTACCTGTTAATACATCACTATTATATTTAATTAGCCAATTTTGTTAAAGGATAATCAATTGGAAATTAAGACTCCCTTTGTTAAAATTTAAAGGGAAGATATGTGCACAAACTATTTTCCCAACAAAAAAAAAATATTTTCTAGAGACTTCAAATTCTCTGCAGTTGTAACCGGACTCCTTGGAGGTCACCACGTGTCCCTATTGACACCCCTGAACTATGGTTAAGAATCACACATACACCCCTAGGGTTCACCCACCGATCCTTGGTTTTCAGAAAAAAAAAATATATTAAATTTTATTTTTGAACCCTTGTTAAAATTCACTAACTCCTTGGGTTAAAAAAATTTCAAAATTTTTTATTCTAATTAAAAACCAAGGATAGGTGGGTGAGGCCTAAGGATGGGTGAATCTTAACCACGGTTAAGGGGTGTCAATAGGCACACATGGCGACCTCAAGGGTATAAGTAATCCGATTACAACTGGAGAGAATTGCGAGTCTTGTTTCAAACATACTTGAGCCTGAAGAGATAATTTGGAGATAATTTCTATATTTAGAATAATGTATCAATCATGTGCAAACGTGCATAAAAAATGGGAAAAACGTAGGGGTACACATTAAGTCGAGTAGAGGTGCGTGGATTATTTACTAGGAAAGCCGATGATTGGGTCTATCGGGGAAAGACCGAAAAAACATGCCTTTGAGGGCGCCCTTGGATTGGAGGGTAGGAATTCCAAGTACAAAGGATGGGAAAAGTGGTTTCAAATAGGCAAGTGGAGAACCTTGAGTGTGGTCTCGTAGGCCGGCCGATGAATTGCCATTGAAACAATGTTTTTGTGCTGGCCGGGAGACAAAACCTAACTGACGCTCTGTTTGGATCCATTACTTCGTTACCAACAGCATGTACTTGAACGCGGAGACACTAGAAAAACAATAGGGGGCTTTCACATTCTTCGTACCATTCATTTGGCAGCAGGAAAAGGGTTGGATGCAAAGGTTTTAAGGCTTTTCGTTGGGGTACACCCAACATGAGCTTTGATGTTCGGACCCTTATGAGAGGGGGCATCGAGGGATGATTGAGTTGGGACCGTAAAAAAGTATTCATCCTCTGTAGTGGTTGAACGTAGAGAAGCTTACAAACTTTCCTGGGATGACGGGCGGTAACCATTGTTCTAAGAATTCATAGGCTTCAAAAAACGCTATTGATGCCCCAACCTGCTAGTATTATATTTAAAAGTCACTCAAAGATTTATGTCTTGCCTTTGAATTAATTCGTTTACGGGGCAAATTTGGCAATACAGATATGATATAATATATGTTAAACAATCTCCAGCTTCAAAAATTTAGTTTTGGTTTTAGGCATATTTTAGTCAACAACCGGTTAGTTAATGACAAAACCCCAATAAAAAAGCTAGCCTAAACCAATAGGCAGGCCCACTAGGGGGAAAGTACATAATACATGCCACACTGCATGGAAGCAGACCAAGGAAAGGTAGCATTTTAAAGAAAAAGCCATAAGAAGGGCTGCTGCTTGTTGAATAAAAAAAAATGTAGCAATTAGAGGATGAAGAACCCAAGGGGAAAAGAATTTTAGATCAATAGAAAGATGGCAGATATTCTTCAGGGGCAATACCCCAACTTTAGAGGCTGGGGCTTACTGCACTTTTCAACCACTCCCCCTCCCAAACAACTCCATAGAAATTGTCGCAAATAGGAAACCCATCAGTCTGGATATTCTTCTTGTATGGATCTCTCATTTCTCGGAAAAGTAGTGGGTTAAATTCTTTCTTATCTTCTTGACCATTACTCCAAACACCAATGTTAGTCAAGATGGTATATCCAATCAAATATTTGGACGCTCCTTTCTTAGCTAAGTTTAGTGCTAGATGCATGGTGAGATATAGCTTCAGCGATTTTGCCCATTTAGTCGTTCTATAACAAATGCATAATTGTGTCGAGCCCTAGGATTAGGGCTGGGCAAATTACAAATGAGCTTGCTGGGGGAGATAAGCGAATATTTGTTAGTGTAGTATATGGCATAGCATTGGGCAACATGGGGGGGGGGCCTGGACACTTTTGAATTGTTTTATAGTTTCTAGGCAAAAGTCATGGGGCAGCTATCCCAGGTTATATAAGATATTATTCTACTTTGTTATATTTAACAAAGCTATATTCATTGGGAAAGCGATAGCTACTAACGTAATTAAAAAAACAATAGTTGTAGGATATGTTACGAAACTACGGAGGAAGATTATATGGAAATATGTTGGAAGATGTAAAAGTGAATGAGAACGATATATCATTAAGTGTATCTCATCATAAATCTAGAATTGAACATCAAAGTAAGGATTTTTAGATTGCGACTGTTGATGAGCGATATGATATGAAAACAGATTTTTTGATACTTGGATGATTTACTTGACCATGATAGGGTTTATAGATTCACAGAGGGACTTCTATGGAAAGTAAATATGTGTGGAGTAGTGTAATAACGTTGAATGAGATCGATAGATCATAGTGTATTCATCAACAATCGAGATTGAATAAATTAAGGATTTAGACCTTG
>JABCRI010000860.1:0-41971 GCA_015143295.1 Tetracentron sinense
TCTTGTCTCCAAACCGATTGGTTCCATTTCTTCAATGACCACTAATAGTTCAAATGACCTGACTTTAGGAGGTTTGTGTCCCTTATACCCCCTTGTAAAGTTATACCCAACCATGTGAGACTATAGAAGGACAAATGCCAATTTGGCTGGAATCTATTCAACATTGTTAATGGTTCGTTTTTTTCTAAGGCATGAGTTCCTACTTGTTCCATCTAAATGTCATAATGAATGTTCACTTCTTATTATTATCATCATTTCACGATAATAAAATCATTTACGGCTGTCGAGACAACAGTGAAGCACTCACCTTAGCTAGGTGAAGTGTCTTTGAGACAATCCTTACTTAGCCAAAGATTTTTTTTACCCTTCCTAGTTTTGAAAATAAAGAAGGTCCCTTCTGCTCTTTTGTTGGGTTGTATATACGTGAGTTCCCAAATGAGATTCAAAAATGAGAGAATGAAGAATACACCACTCTCAATGGTAATATCCGTGAATCATCTTTGACTGGTAGATCCCGGGGGCTGATTCCCCTTTGACTCGGTGTAATCCTCTTTCTTTGACAATCATTGTTTTTTTACTTTCTTTTATTTTTCCTATTTTATTTCCTCTATAAATTTGTACTCTCTCACTAAATTTGTTTTTATAACAGGTATAGGCTTTCCTTGCCTTTAGTCCTCACGAATGAAAAAAGCCTTAAAGCCATTGCCCTTAAAGAGTCTTTCTTCTCCAGCGGTAATACAAGATAAACTTTAAATCACACATCTAGAACTTACCATAGTCCACTAGGAGATCTCCTTGAGATTCAAGATTTGCGCATGTGATGAATGAGTCGAAACGGTTGATGATGAAATATCTTGATTTTTCTGGCAAGATGATTCAACTAGGGTTTTTTTTGGTTTGTGGAACAACCTCCTATCTTTCATCTATTTTGAAAACCCCCTTTACTCTTTTGTCATTTAAAACCCCTTACTCTTTTTGATTTTGTATTTTAATCCTTTGCAAATTCACAACCTGTCGACACCAAATATTTCGTGGACAAATAATGATGAACAAAATATTTTATTATTTTCAGTTTGGTCTACAACTCTAATAATCCTCTATTAACAATCAGAAATTTCTAAAGTAAAGGATGAGGTCCGAGGCGTGATCTCGTCTTCTTTTGAGGTGTTGATTGTAGCTTTCCTTTCTTCCCCCGGGCTTTCGCCGCTTAAGTCGGCTAGAATGCTTTGGAGGAGATTGGCTTCTTTGCAGCTTTGTCTTCTCCGGAATGATTTGATTTTCTTTCTTTGAAGGCTAAGAATGCTTCTGAGTCCTCTTTGGCTTCTTCTGAATTCTCTCTCTTATTCTGAATTTTAAATCTCTAAGCTTTGGCTCCTTATTTATAGACTTTTAAGAGGCTAAGTCTCTCAAGAATCCCTAACTCCTCTTAGCTGTTTAAAAGATTTAGATATCTTAATAACCGGTGCTCTACCATTTAAGAGATAGGATTTCCAAGAGTCCCCCTTGTACTTAGTATTTTAGGGATGTTAAGAATCTTGTACGACTTAATCCATTTAAGCTAGGATTCCTATCAAGCGTCCCACTCTATTTAGTTTGTTTAGGTATTTAAAGATCTTGATAATGACTTTCTCCCTTCGAGATAAGGATCTTCAAAGAGTCCCACTCTATTTAGTAGTTTAATAGGGACTATTGTGGAGGGTGCTTTTTCATCGGCCAGCCCCCATCTTCTTGGGTATTGAGTCCACATCAGGTTTTTTGTATTGGACGGACGACCCACGTATGAGTGTAGACCCATTTAGATTTGGACTTTGAGTCTTTGATTTTATAGGTATTCTACTCTTTCGTGCCCCAGACCCGAGCCTAAGAGGCTCATGCCTTGTCCTTAGGCCCTATTCTAAATTTGTATAAGGGGCTTTTAACTGATTTTATTGCTTTGTATATCTTTGCATCAGATGTGTAAGGACCTTGCGTAAAATTATAAATTTTAGGGTTTCTACAAATTGCCCCCTCCAAGGGTATAATGTGACCTATGGTGATTGTGTACCCCTTGATTTTAGTGTTTTGATTTGGATTTAATTCTTATTTTTTGGAGTTTATCTTGATTTGGGTTAGACACAAATCTCTATTCCTAAGGTATAAGGTAGACCAGTTTCTACCGTCTCCCTTTACAAATAGGAAGGCACTACTGGCATTAATGCACCCATGTTTTTTTGTTTGTGCAGTTGGGTTTTAGACATCGAGTGCCAAAGGCCCGAAACGCCACTGGACTAAGTCGGGACCGATGACACTGTCACGTGTTTCCCGTTCTGGTGGAGTACAACAATTTGACTGCTCCTGGGTTTTTTTTTTTTTTTTGAATCTGTTTTTTTTTTTTTTTTTTTTGTTTTTTTATGGTACCGAAGCCTGAGGTAACTTTACAGGTCTGCCCTACCGTACCCGTCGTGGGATCAAAGCTTTAAAAACGTAGTGCGATATTTTTTTTTTTTTTTTTTGTTTTTGTTCTGAGACTATCTTTTTTTGAGTCTTTTTTCAGTCTCTAGCGAACAAGAGTCAGAACCTTTTCCAAATTTGGTTGTATAAGCCAGAGTGACATGCATTGAAGCTCTACGTTCTGAAGGCGTTGGTGAGTCACACTTTAACTGCGTATCAATGGAGCGTTGTGGACATACTTTAGGCTCGTATTGAGGAGCTTGTTGGACACGTTAGGCTCATATCGAGAAGCGTTGTGGCAACTTTAGGCTCATGTATCGCGGAGCAAGTTGTTCTAAACATGGATGCTATTTTCTTGAGGAACTTGCCGGTTGATGAGGACCCGACGAACTCCATCGGGTGTTGAAAGAAGGTAAGCCGCCGTTGTGTGACTCTCTCACCACATGCGGTCCCTCCCACTTTGGATCAAATTTCCCCCAGACCGATTTGAAGAATAATAGGCCTTCGAACTGCAAGTACTAGTCACCCTATTTGGAAGGAGCGAGGACCGTCGAAACGCTTTCTTGTTGTAAAGCGATTCAGAGACAGCGCTATGATAGCACTCGAGGCGGGTTGCGAGCCTTGGGGCCGCTTCGGGTGGGGGGCACTCCTCTCTTTCGTCCAGAAGCTTCGAGTTCGTCAAGGGACTAAGCTTTGTATTGGTCATCACCTTTGAGGCCTTCTTGGATCGGCCTCCTGTGTATTGGAATTTTCTGGCGGTCACCAAATGGACGTAATTCCGCTTCGACCCCTAGACAAGCGAGTAAGGTGTGGCTTGTGATAGGAGTGGCGGTATGAAGTTCGGTATGCCCAAGTTCTTCACCAATCCGTTCATCGCCATCCTTTTCGACTTGGAAACAACTCTTCAAGGGCTTGCAAGAGTTTTATTGAAAGCTTCCTCGAGTCCGTTTGGCCCCTGGCGCATTGTACATTGTAGAGCCTCTTTGCTTATTTCGAAACTTCGCACCAAATTGAATCCATCAGAGCATTCTTGATGGTTGCGGGGCCGTTATCCCGTTACTATATACGAGGGAAACCCCCCATAGCGGAAGACAATAGTTATTTTTGATGAAGTCTACAACCTCTCTTTCTTGACTGCTTTGAGAGGGATTCTGCTTTCTCCCATCTTGGCAAGTAAACTATCTGTCGCAGCAAGAATGTAAGGTGTTGTTTAAAGACTTTGGGAGTGCCTGACAACATCAATCCCCAATTGTCAAAGGGCCAAGACTGCTAACTGGTTGGGTGAAGCGGCTCGGGTGGTTGGCGAATGAAGTCCTCCATGGATTGACAGTGCATGACATCTTTTGGCAAACCTCTATCGAGTCTTTCACCCCATGGGTAGGCCAATGTATCCCATTCCTCGTTAGAGGCGATCATGCACTTGGGTCCTGACTGATAGCTTCCACAGATCCTGAATGAGTTTCTTCAAGGCCTCTTTAGCTCATCATTTCCCAAGACATCTCATTAGATGTCATTGAAGATGCGACGTATCACAGCTCATTCTGTTTGAATCTAATAGGATCGGGGCGCACGACTACGAATTTTCAGTCTTGTGCTAAGATCAGTCGGCAATTTTCCCATAATTGAAGGTTTCAATGAATGGTTGTCTCCAGTCTTCAACCTCAATCTCAACACTTCATGACAATGTGTTGCTTGTTAGCGATGTCATGGTGGACAAGTGAGGGATGACCCATCTCTGACAGACAGGAACCGTCTTCACTTCTTCTCAATTACAGCTAAGTTGCTGCAAAAGGTTGGCCAAAGCATCACTTGTTTTAGTCTCATTTCTTGACCATGCAATATATTGATGTTGTCGCACTGCCTTATGAGACTCAGCCGCATAAAGAGTAGGGGGGATTAGATTAGGCTTGAGGAGTCGTACTCGTCAAGAGCTGGTTGATGAGCGCTTTGATCTCCATACAACATTGGTTGGTACCGCATGTCTCGTGCTAGTTCCAATCCAATTATGAGATTGATATTCGGCCACATTGTTTGAACATAAACTCTGCCAATGTGAAGGCGATATGGACGAACTTCATCTTGTGGAGTTACAAGACACTCTGCTCCTGCTCGCATTCTTTTTTTCTTCTTGCAGCACCATCAAAAAACATCTTCCATGTGGTATTACAATCAGTGGTAAAAAGATTCTCTTCCATCGGGCAAAGTCGTGAGATAATTCCCAAGTTCAGCTAGGGACATTGAGGATGAGTCTCGAGGAGTCAAGCTACCGCTTGTCCTATTTGGTACTGTCCCTTCTTGAGTGGAGTGAGTAAACGTAACTCAACTTCATGACAGGCCCAGAAGTGCCCATTTGGCGCGCCTTCACCGATAGAACCGGTTTCGTCATTATGTATTTGAGTGGATCGGCGTGAGAGATAAGTCGACTTGTGTGTGACGCATATAGTGCCTCCACTTCTTTGTAGGAAGATAAGACAAGACATATCTTCTCAAGGTGAATAGTCAATTCTGCCCCCACTCAGAGTTCGGCCCAGGTAGTAGAGTGCATTTCTTTTTTCTCATGATTCTCTTGTGCCATATGCCCCACAATCGACTTGCTCTACACTGATTAAGAATACAGTCAGAGTTTACGTCTGGGGGATTCTCGGGTGCTGGCTAAAACCGGTGCTTTGAGGAGATACGCTTGTGATGCTTTCGCTGATAGCGCTTTCTTACAAGCATCATCTCCATTGAACATGCGGCATCAGGTGGGACCTTCTTTCTTTCTTCAATCAACTTGTTAATGGGGACACCGGCCCTGCTAGGTTTTAGATGAACCATTTGATGTAGGCTAGACACCTTGGAGGCCTTTTACGCTCGTGATATTCTTAGGTTCTGGCATATTGTGGATAACATCGATTTGTAGCTTGTGGTCAATCTCAATACCGCGATGTCGGACAACAAACCCTAGAATGCCTAAGTGACCCCAAATTGCACACTTTAAAAGTCGGGTTCATCTTAAAATTGGTACCTTCGCAGTCTGATGAAAATTTCACGAAGGTCTGAAAGTGCTCCGCTCTCCTTTTTGAGTTACCACCAGTCATCGACGTAGCAATTCAACCTTTGTGTGCGCGAGACTACTAAAAATCTTTTGCATAGCTAACCTATTGATAATTGGTGCACCAGCATTTTAGTCCAAATGGATCACTGTATAGCATAATTCCTGGTTGGTGTACGAAAGGCTGTGATTTCTTCAACATCCTTTTGGATCCATACCGAATTTGTTATACCAGATGACACCTCCATTAAGGGAGTGCCCTGACGTCGGTCTGTTGTAGCATCGACCATTGAGCTCCGTACTTGCAATGGAACGTCATCTTTTTGGACAATTGCATTATATTCAGTTCGCGAAAATCTACGCAACTCGATTTGTCCATTCTTCTTCTTGCTGGGACAATATTTGCATCCAACTTGGATATTCACTTCTCGCTGAACTCGCTTCGAATCAGCTGTTGACTTCAGCTTCGATCTGTGGACCATTCAGTGCCGATAGCGTGACGCTCGCCTTTGCCTTGATGGGGCGAACCGCATGTTTTGAACATAGCTAGGTTACTGGATTTGCAACTTTAGATCAAGGCCGGGCATGCTTCCGTTCTACTCCAATGCAAAAATGTCTTTGTATTCGTGCAAGCTTGAAGTAATCAGCTTCTTCGTCAGGCCATGATACGAGTGCAACGACAAACATAGGGCCAGTTCTTCTTCTGTATCCCAGTGTTTAATTGTTTAGCCGTCGACGGTATCTTGCCCCCCTTCACTTTCGAAAGACTTGGAGGAGCACTTTCTAGTTCGATCGTCTTTGGAAGATGAGACACACTCTTACTTCGACAAAGGGCTCTTGAGAGTTGGGAAAATAGTGATTGTAGACGGTGACTAATAGTTCGGTCTCACTCATTCCCACTTGAGTTGTTTTCGAGAGTTGTTTTCCTTGTTAGTGGAGATGATAATCGCGTCGTCTTTACTGTCAGCATACTGTTGTTGAGGACTGTCTAAACATTTGCTGTCGTTTCTTTTGTGCTGATGGAATACCCTTTGCTGATCACCCTATATCAAGCTTTGAACGAACTGGACTGAGCCTTTTCTCAATGTCTACGTGTCTTTTGACATGTTCAGAAGGCAAAAAAACTCAAACATATCATTTTTCTCCAGTTCGTCTTCTTTCACTTTTGTGCCATCCACCGCGAATTGTTCCGGTGAGTTGCATGACTTCAACGCCGTTGGAGATCTTGGAAGTAGTTTAAGGTTGTATCACTTTCGTGCTGCTCTTAACTTTCAAAAGACCGACACGATCCCTTTTATTTGGGGGGCAATTCGAATCAAAAACGATGGATAGCTGAGGGGACCCTTTGTTTTCCACAATCGTCGGCTACTTTGCCATGTATATGTTTGAGTATAGACTTTCTCCCTTACTGAGGTTTTTGATTGGCGTTTGAGGTGTAAAGCCACTCCTTGCGGTTTGATAATGACCTTTTCCCTCCTTTCGAACGAGTTGGGCCTCGCGCCTTTGTGAGACCATGGCATTTGTTCAAGCTGTTGAAGCTCGCCTAAAGTAGGTCTCACCTTTTCCATATCCAGCTGCTTCCTTAGTTAAGCTTATATTCTGTCTTTAGTTTCCGTACAACCCTGCTGATTTTCTTGGTGTTTTAGATGCCTTCCTCTTCTTCAAACTTATTGTATATGTCAACAAATTCCTACAATTGGTGGCCTTATAATTGTGTTTGCGACGTGCTACGAAGACTAACTCATCCTTGCAAAGTGTTTAGGGTTGGCTTTCCGACAAAAGTTCGAGTGGTCTCTTTAGTCCATCGCCACAAAAGGAGTTTATCCCGGCTTTTCCGACGTGGATTGCGGATTGTATTGAAGCAACTGAGATCGGATTGGAGATATTGGGAGATGTTTCTTCGTTGACTTGTTCGTTCCTCGCCTTTTGATACTTTTTGAGCTTTCTCATCCTTTTTGGACTTGGGGGATGATGTAAAAAATGTCAGCTTCGTTTTCCTTGTGTTTATGGGGAGTCTGCTAGAAGACTGATGGTCCCGAGTGTTGGGAAGTGCTCTGAATGACTTCAGTCCTCCTGGTACGTACTAGCATTCAGCAAACTTGTGTTTCAGTTCTTCTCAAAAGGTCGACTCTCAGCAACAATCTTTTCTTCTCTGCACAGCGAGTCGCCTACCCATGCCTTGTAATAATTGAAGCATTGATCTGTGCCATTACGATGTGACACCTACACCCGTCCTCTGTAACCAGGACGTCCCAAAAAAACATATCAACAAGTGTGGTAGGATGGTCTGTACAACTTCATGCATGGAAGAGTACTTCGGGCAGCTCTCCAAGTCTTCCGATTTTGTGAGCGTTAAGCGACCCTTTCCGATGGCTCCTGCCCCCCTTGGGTTACAGCCTTGGGACACCAGCCTACGCGCTCCAATTGTCTGGAAGTGCCAACTTTTCTCATCGTCGGATGGCATGATGTGACCGCACCCAGTCAAGAGAATCGCTGACCTTTGTGTTCTTTAAATGGATTCCTGGGACAGTACACACCTTGGCCTGTTATGAAGATGGAACCAGTTTTAGGTCTTCGTCGTCGAAGGTATATGTCGCCAGCAAGGGCCTGTCTCCTCTCCTCGATCGAATGTCTTTTCGAAACCCAATCTTTTTCCTTGTACCTTGTGCGGATTAGTCCAAGAGGCTTGAGCGAGGCTGAGCCGAGTCTTTCTGCCGTAGTTTAGGGCCTCAAAAAGACTCAAAGTGTATTCGACGATCCTTCTCAATGTCAGAGGTATCATCTTCTCCTTTGTATGCGCTTCTTCAATGAATTGAAGGGGATGATGGTCGCAGGTAACATCGTTCATATTTGTTTCTTTTGATGTGTCTGACTCGACTTGGTAACATCGACAGAGTAGGCCGGCTCTCGTTGCTGTTTTTTCCGAAACCACTTTGGTACGAAGTACCTCCAAATGTGACTTGCCAAAGGAGGAAACTAGGCTGAAACATCTCTTCAGGTATCCGCCCAGGAGTGCACTTTGAATGCTTTTTTTTTTTTCTCCTTCACTACCGGTTCATCAGTCTTCTTTGACTTGATGGTTGGACGAGTCTTTCTTTTTGGTTCCGTCTGTTGCCTCTTTGATGAAAAGAGGTGGTAGGATGTTGCCACACGTCAGTCGCCGTGCCGGGGGAGTACTAATGGTCAACCGTACATCATCTACGAGAGAAGAATCTTCTGTTGAACTCCTCAGTATAAATCGATTTTCTTGTAGGGTATGATCATCGTTGTTGCATCGATTATATCTGCGACACTTGTCTGTGAATTTGCCCTTACCTGGGTTATCACTGATATTGTCTGAATGTGGGCTCCACAGGCCAAAGAGTTCCGGCGAGTTGTACGTCTCGTTTCAAATTTTGTGGCGGCCATATGTCTTTTAAATTGTTGAGGAGACAACATTGTTACAAAGATGATGAAGGTGGGAATCAAACGGGGGTTGAAAGACCCAAAGGCAACACGGACGTCATATTCGAGCGCCACATCCATTAATGGAGTCAAGTTTCAATCTTTCCCTTGTCGTGTCAGCTGGTCCTCTCAATCTTCTCCATTTGAGGCCGAAACTTTTCCCAACCGGATGCTGATCATTTGTTGTATCGATCGGCTTAGTACTTTTATCTGGTCTTCAACGCGACCCGCTTCCTCTGACTTTAGTAGGATTCAGGACAAGATCAATCAACTTTGTAGACTTAGCACCTTTTGATCGATTGAAGCAGGCCAGATACCTCAGAGTCTGGAAAAGGATTTCTTTGCCTCGAGACTCCTTGAGCGTCCACCTGCCTTGCCCTCGTTCTTGAGATTTGCCTGCTTTCGACGGTTCGCGTTGCTTCTTTTGGCTTCGAGATCTTACCCATGGAACTTTGGTTGTAGTATTGCCAAGCCTCCTTAGTTTTGGAGGGTTTGGATGTTTCCACTGCTTCTTCTCTCCACTTGAAGAATCGCTTTTGGGGGGTCGTTGGATCTCCCTGTGCGGCTATACGAGCCTCCATTCCCATAGCCCTTGTTACTAATTCTTCAAAAGAACGAGGCTGTATCCCTTTGCGGATGTAAAAAGCCCCCAGTGCATCCCTTGGATGCACATCTCAATAGCAGATGGTTCGAAGACTATCCTTGCAGTTAAGAGCAAGATTCCTCCACTTGTCGATGTAGTCATAACAGGTTCATCTTTCACCTTGTCGTACAGCGGCAAGCTCCACCATGCTCACTGTCTGCTGGTCTGTAGAAGGGCGGTTTGAGAAAGCTCGCGCGATCCATTGATCCAACTGTCCATGGAACCAGACTCTAGACGATAAACCAGGCGAACGCATTCCCTTTGAGGAGCGAACGAACTGTTTTCACCTGACGTCTCCGTACGGTGCCGGCCTTATTGCAAGGCTCGATAAAGATGACACGTGTTGTTTTTTTGGATTGCCTTTTCCCTATCGAACTGTTGAAACTTTGGCGGTTGATCCTGTCGAGAGCCATTTGCTCAATGCGGTGAGAGTAATGGCTTGGCATAGACCAAGGAAATTGTGACGCACCCCCGTACGCGCCACAAATGTATCGGAAAATCATGCTTGTAATTGCTACTGGACTGAGAGCGAGGCAGTGAAACTTGGTGACTGTCCCGAGTGGGATCCTCGCGAGCCGGATGCCTTCCGGTTTGTTCCTCTGCCATCACGATATTTCCTTGGAGAGTGAACCCCCTTATGTATTTTGTTCTTTACTCTTCGCTTCACGAGGACTCGGGGAGTGACCCAGGGGGATTTTGTTGGCCCTTGATAATTCATCTCCTGCTTGGTTATTGTGTCCAACGGCTTACAGTCTACAATCTGGGCATCTTTAATCCTCAACTATAACTGCCGGTTTTTTAAAATTTTGCATTGAGTTAGACATGTGCGATCTGCTCTTCAATCGTCACTTGCTCATCCCTCAAATCATGACACAGACCTAATAGAGTATGTGCGCACAATTTGAATGATTCTGATTTTGCACTTTTGGAGGCTCGACCTTGAGAAGGAGAGTCACGGAGGATTTTGACACCTGCGCTAGACGGGCATTCGGAAGGATGACTAGAGACATATCCCTCAGGCTCTGGCCCGCTCAGTCTTAGCATTTGCACGTTTGGAGACGCGTTGCTTGCGATGTTGAGAGAGGGCCCCAACCAAGTGAGAGGTCCAGACTAGCGTCATGCGTGTTTCCGCCGATCATCGCTAGTAGCTGGTGTAGATCAGGTCCGAAGAGGTTGTGTTGCTCTTTCCCTGGATGACGCTAGCTAAGCAACAACCATGTCCCAATCTTGGGGGTCCATATAATCTACGTAATTGTTTGCTGACTGAAGTGATGAGAGGAGAGAGATCCCACCGGGCGTTGCCAAAAAATTTGTCGACACAAATTTTCGTGGACGAATAATGACTGCACAATAATCTTGTATTTATTTTCAGTTTGGACAACTCCTCACAATCCTCTGATTAACAATCAGAATTTCCTAAAGTATAATGATGAGGCGAGGCGTGATCTCGATCTTCTTTGACAGGTGTTGATGTAGAGCTTTTTCCTTTCTCCGTGCTTCCGCGCTTAAATCGGCTAGAAGTGATTTTGGACCAGAATTTGGCTTCTCTTGCAGCTTTGTCCTTCTCCGCTGATTTGATTTCTTTCTTGAAGGACTAGAGAATGCTTCTGATTCTCTTCTTTGGCTTCGTCTGAATTTCTCATCTCTCGGAATTTCTGAATTTGAATCTCTAGATTTGGCTCTTATTTAGAGAATTTAGAGATAGGATCTCAAGAATTCCTACTCCATTCTAGTGGTTTAAAAGATTTTAAGAGATCTTAATAAGGCTTATCATTTATAGAGAAGGGATTTCAAGAGTCCCCCCCACTTTATTTAGTACGTTAAGGGATTTTAAGAGATCTGGATACGACTATATCATTAGAGATAGGAATCAGAGTCCCACTTATTTAGTAGTTTAAGGGATTTAAGAGATCTTGATAGTAGACTTATCCATTTTCGAGATAAGGATTTCAAGAGGCCCACTTATTAGAGTGTTTTAAGGGAGCTATTAGGAAGCTTTCAGGGGCCCCACCCATCTTCTTGGGATTGAGTCCACGAATCAGGTTTTTTGTATACGGAACGACCCACTTATCGAGTGTATGACCCATTTAGATTTGGACTTGAGTTTTGAGTTTAATAGGCTTTCTACTTGTGGCCCAGACCGAGCCGTAAGGCTTAATGCATGTCATAGGCCCAATTTAAAGGTATAGGGTTTTGAATGATTTATGGATTTTGTATATAATTTTAGCAGAGTGTAAGGGACCTTTGGTAAAATTAATAAATTTCGGGTTCTACACCCCTCCATCCATAAACGTAGTTAACGGATGTTAGAAATTGTATGAAATGTGATATTTACATTTTTTTTGTATATATGAATGAGATTTGTAAAAAAACTTTCACAAGTGCTTGGAACTAGTAATTGGGTTAAGATCACTACCCATAGGATTATCTATCTAACCTTGATTTAGGAGAAAGAAAAAATATTAACCTTAGGTTGATTTTATGCTTAAACATAGTTAAAAGGGGCTCCCAACAAGTCGCCACGTTTTGATTTTAATACCACTACAACGCGGTTAAGATTCGCTCAGCCCTAGGTCCATCCATCAACGTGGATTTAGAAAAAAAAAATAAAAATTGTACCTTAGATTGATTATGCTTAACCACAAGACAAGGGGGCTCTATGTGTCTGTAGATGTACCCAATTTATTTTCTTTGCGATGATAGTTTGTCGCCAATTATGGGACTTGGGTTTTGTGCGTTTTGTGCCGTGAACGAGTAGACCATATGAGCAGCAGCCACTCTTGCAACGAGGGTACACGCCCCCTTCAAACAAAAAATATTTGGGATTTTTGCAAACAATAAAACAAAAATTAGTTATTGTAAATAACTGTAATTAAGCATAATCAACCTAAGATTAACATTTTTTTATATCTTTTTCTATAAATCCAGTCAGTGAGTGCTTTAGCAAGCCAGACAATATTATTGACAAAAATAACCCTATGTGGGGGAAAATAAAGAAGTAATAGGAGATTTTGAAAATAAATAAAAGCTTGGAAAACAATATGATTAGTTGAGGTGATACTCCCAAGGTGTATTCCCATATATATCCCCAATCTTAACGTTTATCTCAATTATTAGACCGTTAGGATTTAGAGCTGATGTGACATTAGGAAAAGACAACATAAGCCAACTTCAAATCCTGGCCCTTTGGTGATAAACGGCTAGGATTAGGGAGTATAAATGGAGTACCCATAGACCAACTCAAA
Source organism: Tetracentron sinense (assembly GCA_015143295.1). Taxonomy (NCBI): domain Eukaryota; kingdom Viridiplantae; phylum Streptophyta; class Magnoliopsida; order Trochodendrales; family Trochodendraceae; genus Tetracentron; species Tetracentron sinense. Next base: position 12,797 of record JABCRI010000860.1, read on the forward strand.
TAATATCCACCGCACTTCTTGTAGAGGTGTTTGGTTGCAATAATAACTCTAGAGCTGGATAAAGAATAGTCCTCATTAATGTGTGCCACTCATAGGGCTGTCAAAGGGCCAGGTAGGGGCCGGGGTCAACCCTAGCCCTACCATTCCTTATAAGAGGTAAGGCCCTAGCCCTCAAGGCAGGGTTTGATTGGGCCTACCCTTGCCTCAAGGGCTAGGGTCGGGTCTGCCGAGCCAAAGGGTCGGAAGATGAGCGAAAATTTGTTCAAGAAAAACTATTCAATAGGTGATACAATCATACACCATTATTAAATCCGTAAAAAAATTTTGATGATTTTCAAGAAAAAAAATTGGTATATAAAAAGGTTTGGTATGAATTTATGAATATACTCATGTTAATATCATTCATGGGGGGGGGGGCTATATTAGTAATAAGAACTTAACAATTAAGTATTTCTTAAAGAGGAGAGGGCGGGCCGGGCTCGGGCCAGGCAACTCAAACTATGGAAGAAGGGGCTTTCTTGATTTGGGCCCTACCGGCCCACTGGCCAAAGAAGGGCCGGGTACCATTTGACTAGGGCTTTTTGACAAGCGAGCCACTATGTAGGGCTCCATGGATTGGGGGATCAAGATTGAATCCAATTAGACGGGATCCAAACCTCCTTATTGATCCATCGAATTCGGATTCAGATCTCTAGCGATCCAACCAATTAAAATTGATTACGTTAAATGTAATAATAATAACACATCCATATAACTTTATTATTACCCACAGTTTTTTATAAAAAAAAATAATAAGATGTTATATTTTAAATATAATAATATTAATCGAATCAAATTTAGATTTTGGATAAATAATTGAATTTGAATTCACATTGAACAATACAGAATCCGATGGATCTCGAATCGGATCTGGTCGGATTTTATCTAATCAGATTGAATCTAGGTAAATCCTGTCCCCCGAATCTAATTTGCTTACAAACCTACATCAAGAGAGTCAAGAAACATGATGGAGATAATTTAGTCGCACAATCCCCAATGATTGTTGGGGTAATTAGAGAAGACATTATCGAGCAATCCAATCCTAAATTTTGTTGTGACATTTTGTTGAGTGCTTTTTAATCCCCTAAAAAATAAGCTTATGTGCTGCAACTTAAGCCAATGTAAGGGTAGATCAATTTGTCCTCAGTGAGAAAATTTATGCAAGACATGTAATCAAAACCTGTAAATTCCTTTGAATCCAAACTGAAAGCAGTTATGTTGGATAAAATAATTTCAGCTTGACTTGCTAATTGTGACCAATGTGTATCAGGAATTGTCGAGAAAGAAAAATTTGAACATACCCAACAATTGAGGTTACAAATTTTCTTCAAAGAGATGAACTTATTTTGTAAAAATTGTTATTCTTTTAATTATTTTTCAATTCTTTTCGGTTAATCGTCCATTTATAGACTGATTTCCTGTGATTTTTTCATCGGGTATTCCTTTCAATTATTGCTGATTCTTAGGTTGGGAATGTTGAATAGAAGAGGATTCAGACAGTATAATTTGAGCATATACTTGAGCTCAGGTTTGAAACTGTCAAAAGTAGAAAGATCTTCTGATATTAACTTTAAATTTCTTTATTTTCTTTTGGCAGCAACTGATTGTTCATCTTCCTTGTATGTTCCTCGACTGAGCCGTAATAGTGTTTTTTGTGCAAATTTCAAAGAATTTCATTAGAAAAATCCAAATCATGTAAGTTTTCTTAGGAAGTTATGGTATGGAAGGTTTGATTCCCCAAAAGTAGATCAGTAGATTGAGTCCGTATAATTTAAGCATATACTAAAGCTCAGGTTTGAAACTGTTAAAAGTAGAAAGATCTTCTGATATTAACGGTTTGAAACTGTCAAAAGTAGAAAGATCTTCTGATATTAACTTTAAATTTATTTATTTTTTTTTGGCAGCAACTGAGTGTCATTTTCCTTGTGTTGTTCCTGGATGCAGCGGTAAATAGTCTGTAATAGTGTTTTTTGTGCAAATCTTAGCAGAATTTCACTAGAAATATCCAAACATGTAAGATTTCTCAGAGAATTTTATTGGGTTTGTAAGGTTTGATTCCCCGAGTATTAGTAGTGTTTGACCTTGTCAAGGAATTTGTGTTACAGAATATGCCGCAAGACAGTTTTGAGGTCAGTTGTTTACAGATTATTTGTCCCATGTGATGATCCAAAGGGAGCTGTGGAGTGTGGGACAATCAGAAAATCCAAGACCAGTTCCCCAAAGATGGAGCGTAGGATCGCCCAAAAGGACTCGAATCCATGTCCAGTATGTAAGCAGAAATAAAAAGGAGATGGTGTCTAAAGGAATCTCAGAAGAATTACATACTCCTTTTCAGCTCTTGGAGGTCTCTAGAGGAGCTCAGAAGCTAAACCAGATGATAAACTCATGGTCAAAAGAGCTGAGCTTTGATGGGCAACTCTAAGATATTGCAAGAGATCTACTGAGAGGGGGTTTGGATCTGCAGGAGGTCCTTATCAAAGCTTGGCAAGCTCCAAAATCTTCAAAGCACATAGGTCAGTTGAAGAAAAAAACAGAAATTGAAGTCTGAACAAGATGGAAGAGGAGGGAATGAGGTGGGCATTGAAAGAATGGATCCAAATCGGTTTGGAGACAAGAATTACCAAATAGGGATTGCAAAAAGCCACGGCTTTCTGCCGATAGATCTTCAAGGAATGCATTGAGGAACTTAAGAAAGTATCAGAGACAGCCTCTCTAGGCAAACTTGATACTGGACACTTCTTGCCGAAAAAAAGAAGAAAAAGGCCCAAGTTTGATTGCCAAGCTCATGGGTTTGGAAGAATTCCCACCTGAACCATTACAACTCAAATTGGAAAGTGAGAAGATCTTGAATCAGCGGAAGACCATCTTCGATATTGATATGCCGAAGGCAAGGATGCCCCAATTTGTTGATCGGAAACATGGATCCAGAGCGAAGTACACTGAAGAAAATCCTCAAAACCATGCCAATTTAAAGGACTTTGAAGAGTAATAATGTCAAGGACTTAAGCATACTTCCAGTTCAAAACAGAGGATGGATGATGAAATTCCACTCAATGTAATCTATAAACCTCTGCATTTTCCATGTCCACAGACAGAGGAGCCCCTGTTAGGAAGGCTTATATGGGGGAGAGAGAGCTTTTGGATTCTAAAGTGATGATCAAAAACTGGAAACAAAAGAAGAGCCACTGGCCAAAAAGAGTATCCAGGAAGAGGGAGCTTTGGATTCTAAATTGATGCTCAGAAATCTAGAAGCAAAAAAGAGCCTCCAACCAAAAGGATTACCCGGGAAGGAGTTAAGGGACTGTAAAAAGATACTCAAAAACCGGACCAGAAAGAATTGAAGACTAAGGAAAAGGTATCTTCTAATAAGATGAATGCTTCTGTTCCTGTAACCCGAAAACCACAGAAAAAAGAGGCATCTGACAAGAAAGTCGGGAAGCTGCAAAAGGTGTCACCTGGTAGAGGAAAATCAGTAGAAAAGGAGAATTTGAAATCTAAAATTGGGTCAAATTCTCAGGACCAGGCCACAAAGTTGAGGAAGTCAGAGAATGCATCGATCATCGCAACCAATAGCGTTTCACACCTAGGAAGTACCACTCAGAATCCTATTCATCGGATGAAGAAGCAGCCGACAAAGAAAGTAAAGCTGGTCAGAGAATCCCACTCCAATAGTTTAGTTGTGAGTCTTCCTTATAATTTATCCTTGCTGAAACTTACAGGCCTAAAATACTTTCTTTGTGGAACTTCAAATTTTCCTTGAACTCCATAAAAAGGGCCTGGGGTGTAAAAATATGGTCTTAACAAGACTTTCCCATTAGAACTCAGACCTAAAGTAATGCAATTTATCTTCTATGCAGACTGAGAATTTAGGTTGCGAGGAAGATGGAAAGGGAGTCATTCTTACATGTGCAGTGGACTCTATTTTGACAAGAACCAACACTTTGCTTTCAGAGAAACTCCTTATAGAGGAAGGGGCAAAGGCCTCCAAAATTCAGATAGAAGGTAACCCAATTCTTGTAGTTATGAGATTAATCACTTAGGCTCCATTTGTTTGCACTAAATGATTTCACGACGTAAATCATTTACGATGTAAAAACTTAATAAATGAATTTTCCACTTATTTTTGTAATTTGGTTGCACTCTTGAAAATAAGGCAGAAAAATTATTTATGTTGTGTTTGGAATAAAAATTTTTTGGAGAAGTGTACTTTTGTAATTTTAAAAATATATTTAGAGAGACGAGAATTTTATGGTAAAAATGGCATACGTATTTTAAAATGTAAATCATTTTCTGTGAAAGTTGCTCCTTTTCCGTAAAACATTTTCTTACGAAAGATTTTACATGCAGAAAATGTCATTTTTCACGGAATTGATTTGTTTTCCCCTATTTTACGTCGAAACAAAACAGAGCATTAGTCGTGTCAAATGTCAATCGCTTAAATTTGAAAATTAACATATAATGTTACCAATCACTTAGATAGACTTGCACATGTATATATGCATGTTTTAGTTTCTTTTTGGTGGATATGCATATATATGCATTTTAAAAGTCCATAGTATTGAGTTCAGAAATGAAAGTAAGATTCTAAAATTCTACATGAAAATCAAGGATTTGTCTGATCTGGACTTAAAACATGGTCAACATCGTAATCATATCATCTATATATATAATATAAACAGTGATTATTCATGTTAGCTGTGGTTCTAAAATCTGTACTGTTGTGTTTATGCATATATATAAATATGCTATCATGTACAAATGGGGTGCATATGTATACATGGCTCAATATCTCTCTTTTGTTTGTAGTTCATCGCGGAGAACAGCCAGAATTTGCTGTGTGACGTTACACCACAGACCAACCAACATAAAAGAGGCATCGAGTCTGCAGAAGAAGCTAACCAGCTCACTGATCACAAAACTACAGAGAAAAGCTTTGTAGTTGAAACTGATCTGAAAGGGTTACTTTTAAGCAGCCCATCATTTCTCAGTTTTGCAGAGGAGGCTCTTTGATCTTAAAGTGAACCAATCTACAGTTTTACAAACCAAATGGCATCAAAGATGTCAAATGGTCAATACCAGACTTTTCTTGGACTGTGCAAATGAAATCATGGAACGCAAAAGCCTCCAAAATCACGGAGTAGATCATTCTCTGTTACAGACTTACCTAGTGAATCCGACAATCAGCATCTCTTTAGACCAGTTGGTAGAGGAAGTTTGTGATGGGATTGAGAATTTGAGAAGTTACAGTAAGCTTGGTGGCGATGAATATCCCATAGATGGTCTTTCTATAAAGTTGCAGAGAGATCTCAGTTGCAAGGGAGAGGTGGTGAATGGTATATGGGATTTGGGTTGGAGGAACAGATTTTCTTCTGAGGAAGCTGACCAAGTTGTAGGTGAAGTGGGGAAGCAAGTTTTAAATGAGCTGATTGAGGAGATTCTTACAGATTCAATGCTTTAGCATTTCATCTAATGCTTTCTCATCAAATTCTGTGTGTATTAACAAATGGCTTGTAGATGTTAGAGCTGGGATTGCTATTTTCTGTATATATAGGTACCTCAGTGAATACTAGAAGGGAGAATAGAAATTGATGGCTAGATCTGAGGGACATAATGGTCATTGCCAATACACAGAAAAGTTCGATGAATATCGGTATCTTGGTAATTTGGATCTCAAGGATATATGGATTTTTACTAGGAAATTAGATTTGTGTATGATACTATGATATTCTCACTGATGAGAGTTAGGAGCAATGTATAACAGTCATTTTGGATCAATTAAGGGTGTGTTTCAGTTTATTTGTTTCCTGATTTAATGGCCGAGTGATTAAAATATTTACTTTCTTAATAATCTTGTTTGGATAACAAGTGATTTAGTCAATTTTATAAAATCACTACCATTTTAACTAGTACTATCTTAAATAGTTCAGACATATTTATTTATTTAGCAATTATTATTTTCAATACTTATATGTCTAATGATTATATTACAAAGGTTTATAGGTAAAATAATCAAAGTCAAATGCACCCTCAATAAATAAAATGGAAAGGAGATTGAGACATGTGTTGGTTCAAAACACGTGTCTTTCTCCCAATAGAAGACAATAACACGCGTCTTTCTTTCCCTTAAAGAAAGTGACTTTAAAAAAAGTAGAGCTAGCATTACCCTTTCTTTATTATTCCTCTGGTTTTTGCTTACAAAATTTATGGGATTACACTTTGCTTCATCATTTTTGTTTCTTGTAATGGTAGGGCCTGCTAAAGACCTGTTAATGACACTACTTTTATTGTTTGTATGATATTAGACACTTTTGCCGCGCCACCCTCAGGGTCATGGAAGGGTAATTAAGGGCATCCCCACAGGGACGATGGGGTAGGTCTTTGGTTCAAAACCCCTCATGGTAAAGGATGGCAAGCACACGAACTTCTCTGTAACTGAAAAAAGATCTTACACCCTCTTAAAAGATTTTTTAAAAAAATTGTCGAATGACTAAAAGGAACAATAAATTGATCTAGGGAGATAATGGAAAGGATGGAAAGGCAAGCTGTTAGGTGTCCACGACGAACCAGTGCAGTTCTACTCGCTTTGAGACAAAGGAAGATCTAATTGATTAGGTAGAGCAATTGCTATGAGAAGCAAGAGGCCTATCGTTACAGAGTCACAAGCTACCATATTGTGAACAAAAAGGTTATGAGTTATGACCATTGTCTCTGAGCTTAAGCTGCCAATCACTGCTAAAAAAATTAACCCAAAACAGATCAAATGTTTGTTTTTTTAACCACAACTGTTTTTGCGCTTTTTTTCTGCTGGAAATGGAAATTAATGTTTGAGACTTATTAAGTTTGGATTGTTGTTGCTTATAAGGTGTGGTGGCCATGCCTTTATGACTAATATGCGATCTTCGTCGTATATGTTACTTTTATACTCCTGTGAGGGAAAAAATAATTGATTACTAACCTCATTTGGCACAAAGAATCCAATTCAGATGACTATGATTAGTTCAAAATGCGTTTCGTAATCATCCAAGGCCTGGTGCAACATATGTACAGTCTTTTTCATGATGCTTATGAATTGTTAAAGTTTCTTATAAGAAACCAGCATAAAAAATAAAAACAATATTTAAATCACATAAGCAAGAAGTTGTGCAAAGAACAAGGCAGTCTATCCATCAATAATTGCAAGAATACAAGCAAAGATTTCAATCATGTTTACGGTCATTATTTAACTATGAAATACATCTATCAAACAGACATGAGTAATATTTAAGTTTCTCTTCTATTTTCTCAGTAGTATCCAATAAGAGAATAACAGAACCAAGATAGGTGAATTCCTTCATGAGGGAGGGGGGGATTTTTAACCCAGAAACTCAAAATTACTGCGATATCACAGATCGATCTTTTCTGACAGATTTATCTTTTCCAGCAATAAGATAAACAGGTGAGGTTTGGCAACTTGAGGTTTTTACTGCATTTGATTGCTTTGTTAGTGCAGGCCTCACATGAAGTCCTCTTCCAGTTCTTGCAAGGACTTGTTTGCTGATGCAATCTGTTTGTTGGAAGTCATTTTGTCCGAGACCATCAGACCCTTGTAACTCCTCATCTCTGCCTGTTTCTCCTTTTCAAGCCTCTCCATCTCCTCTCGCCGTTTCTACGGAAACATTGACAAATTAATCAGAAAGCCTTCGAAACATTCAGTTTAGAAAATCATTATATTGCAATCATAAATGTCATAACATTCAGTACTGTCTCATACTGAAGTCAGATATTCATAGCAACGGATATTTGGCGTTGGGGACAATTTGTTCTGGTAATACTTTTATAGCGACAAATAAATCCTACTCACTTCCATCTATCAAGGTACAATGTATTTTAATTTATTCGTGTATAAACTAATTTCAGTATCAAAATCTCTCCAATGTTACAAATTTATGATACAGTAAGTTGGTGTATCAGCTTTCCTAGGATTTCCATGTTACCAGTGTAGTCAAGGCGTCACCTGGGTGCAAACCCGGGATGCTAGCCAACTGCACCAACTCCTAGTGGTCAAAGGGGGATATTTATGTAAGAAGTGATGGGATAGACCCGAGCCTATAGACTAGGTTATACACAACAAGTACTATTGGAATGGAACTTAAGGCACCTACTTCTCCACAAATATATTATGTAAGATAAAATCTAAGGTATCACTACCTGTACTAATATAATGGGAATGAGACACCTATATCTAATTTATCGCTCCTCACTTCCTAAAGACTTTTTGAGCCTCACTTCCAACTTCTTGCTTTCAACTTGCTTCTCATTTTCGCTTCTCGATCTTGTAAATATGGTCAATTCTACTGAAATCAACTTGGCAAAGAAAACTTGTACTATCCAAGGAGAAGATGGAATCGTGTCACTTTTATTCAGATAAAGATGGTACTTACTTTATCTCTCAGCTGGAGTTTTCTCTCTGCTCTTTCAGCTGCATTAACTGATTCTCGCTCAGCTGTTCACATATAAATACACATACATGATCAAGGCAGAAGAGAAGAAGAATATTTTCATATAACAGAAAAGTGAAAATAGAAATATTCTGAATCCTATGACAAAAGGAAGAATACAGGAACCAACAGTTGCCCAAAGTTTCTGTAATATAACACAGAAAGTACTACATCCTTCCAAGCCAGATGTCGTAGGCAACTTTTATTTAGACTACACAAAAGACAAGATAAGATCATGAATTACCTTTTAAGTCTGGCTTCCTTTCCACTTTTGTCTTGTTCAATCTATTAACTATGTCATTTATACGCTTCTCTACTCTCACAGTACGGACCTAAACCAAGCATCAACATTAGACAAAGATATCTATCCCTCACACGCAAGCTCAATTTAAAAGGGAAAAAAAGGAAATAATAGCCATAAAGCACAATATAGTTCTAACTTCTAACAATAAGGATAGGCACTATGAACATATAGAATCCTCACCATCTTAGGATTGTGAAAACCAACTTGCCCAACATCCATGGAAGGAGTCTTCTTCAAATTGTACCAAGGAGTGTAAACAACATCGATATTATTCACTTTGTTGCCTGCCACGTGACCAAACCACGTCAAACAAAAAATTGTTAATATTGTTAAGGCATTAATAATTTCAAAGTTAAAAGAAGATAAAGAATTATTGTATTAGAAGGATAATGTATTTATGTCGCTTCTAATAAGATAAAAGCAAAAAAAAAATAAGATAAAAGCATAGAACTGTCATCCACAATCAGGATATCTTTAATTCAAATGTCCCCAGAAAAGTTTCAAAGGGATGAAACTCTCAACTTCTTCAACAGTTGGGATTAGGGCTGTATTCGGGCCGGGCTTGACCGGGCTTGGCCAAGCCCGGCTAGGCTCGGCTTGAATAAGTTTGATCGAGGCCCGAAGCCCAGCTCGGCCCGAAATCATGTTTGACTGTGCGGCCTGAAGCTCGGCCCAAAAAAAAAAACTTGGCTTGAAACCCAGCTTGGCCCGAAATTGATTCAAGCTCAAGCCAGGCTTGGCTTGGCTCGAGCCGCACAAGGGTTGAGCCGCACAAGGGTTGGCTTGAGCTCGGCTTGAATTAGATTTCAGGCTTTTTTTTTGGCTTGGCTTGGCTTGAATTAGCTTTCCAGCCGGGCCAATCTCGGGCCGAGCCGAGTCGCACCAACAGGCCGATCGGGCTTTGTGCAGCCCTAGTTGGGATGCTTTGATTAGAGGTAATGGATAATAGGAATTGGTACTGTTTGAAAGGCTAATGAGGCCTTTCCTTATTAGCTTGAACCTTTGTACAGCTTTTGTAATGAGGTTCCTCCCTTTATTTATATTAATACAGCCTCATTACTCATCAAAGAAATTCCTGCTAAATCCCATAATAATGAGGTAGACTTAACTTGCCAAACTACATAAAAATAAATAATAATAAACATTAAATAGAGACTGCATGGAATTTGCCTTGGATAGAATTTGCTTTGACAAGCTGCGCACAATCTTCCAGCAAACCTTCACTAATATCGTCGATTGTCTGCCCCTTGTTCAGTCTTACATAGACATGGGCAGATGACATTTTATCCACATGGAACCTGCAGTAGACAAACCCCGTCAAGCTACGAGTTAGATAGGCGATTAAACTGAAAAGAGAACAAGCGCTAAGACACGATGTTATGATATGACAAAAATATGAAAAACAATAACTATGGCAATTGATTAAAACATATGAAACACGCACACACACACGTGCGCAAAAAAACTAGAAAAATTATTTTAAATCAATGAAAAAGGTAGGATGGCATGTTTGAAATATGTTCAAAGGAAAGAATATGCAACTAAAAGTTAGGATACTTACAAAAGAAGATGAAATTAGAGCATGCCGATAATACTTAGAAAGTGCGATTTGAAAAAGGATACTAAAATAAGTGATTTGAATTTATTTATTTTTTTAAATCTAGAAACGAAGTAAAGGTGTGAATGGAAAAGGAAATATATGGCACAAAATAGCAAAGTGGAAAATTTAGAATAATGAATATGTGTGTGTGTGTAAAATATGACTTAGAAGATAGAATAAAGGAAAATTAGGGCACTTTAACTGAGAAATGTAAAAGTTTACAATACATAATGGAAATCGCGAATAAAAGATATTTGAATTCAAACAAAAAGACATGCCGAAAATGGGAAGCCCAAACTCTACAATCAACTATAAAAACTATGAACTGAAATTGAATAAGTTATAGATGAGAACAGAATAATTCATTGAAAGGGAAAACTATGGCATTTACTTGTGAAAACAGAAGTATGTTCCTCAGGATGTGCACAAAGGAGTGGTATAAATGAGGTACCAAGAGTAGTGAAAGGCTAGATTTGGCCACACTGTTCCTAATAGCAATAGTCAGTAACAGGTGAATCAGGATTGATTCAAGTAAAACCGTAAAAGACACATTACCACCCCCCCCCCCCCCCCAAAAAAAAAAAACACACACACACACCACTACCACCACCAATCCCCTCTCCTTGTATGAGAAAGTGTCTCAAAGATTGGCTCAAAAATTTTACGAAAGAAAAAAAATCCAAATGTTTACAAAAAATTAAATTGGAATAAATTATAAATTTTGGAACATAGTGCTAGGAACCCAACCACATCAATGAACTTGATCAAGTACCAAAACGAAGAATTAAGCTAACATTACCTCAGGCAATCAATTGCCGAACCCAAAATTGTTTAAAGCAAACTACTCAATGAGCTTGAACCAGACACGCATAAATCCTGACAAGAGGAAACAGGAGAGAGAGAATAGGCAAACTTATGGTGGGTATGTAGAAGGGATTTATATATGGGATACTCAAGTGATGGTGTTGAGATAGGCACGAATGCAATGAGTAAGGTGGGTGGGATGGAGTTTAATGGCATATATATTGCTTAGGTAAGGATGAGTACCTGAATAGCTTGTCACATTCAAGAAGAGGCAAAAGTGATTAGCCCTACAATTGGCAGTATGAATGAGTGTGAGTTGCATTTCTGCTCACATCTGAATGTTTCTTTCTTTTTATTCTTCTAGTTCTGCAATATTGTAGGTCCGCTTACTGATATATATATATATATATATATATATATATATATATATATATATATATATATATATATTATGCACGTGCTAACTTGCAAACTATTCAAAACCTAATTCGATTACCAACTAGTGGTAGCTTGAGAGGGAACTCCAAGATGATCAAATGTGAGAACCTTTGCAGTCAAAGGGAAACAGATGTTCCCTCATAGGAAGTAGAGGCTTGCAGTGTGGGACATGATTAGCTTATCCCAATTTCTGATGCCTTTAAAGTGGTTGGGTTGTTGACATCTGATGTCTCGTGTCCAAATTCCAGTCCTTTAACTCTTTTGCCAAATTGGAGGCATCTGTGTAATTGCCATCAAATTGGGCCATTGACTAGGTCTAGAGGTGGTGGAACTCACAATGTCCAATTTTTGCTTTTTTAATGAACCAAAGGTTTCTTTTGTGGAGCAACTGTTTCAAGCAAAATACCAAAATTCAGACTTGCCTATGATGACTCAAGCCTCCTGTTCAGAGTGTTCAGACCCAGCATCTTGCAACAGATTTAGAGGGATTTGCAGATGAGGCAATCACAGCCCCTTATTTGTCTGTAATGGTAGCCCAAAAGCCTTTTCATCAGCTCCTCAAATCCCAATGAGATCTCTACTCGAACCCTAGCCTAGCAGAAACCGATGAAACACTTCAAAAATCGATCTGATAGGCAATGACACATCTTCAAATATCCTCCTATTCTTCTCCTTTCGGACCCCCCACCCGATTTCCCCTGGAAGGAGGGACCAAACCTATGTTCTTAAGTGATCTAGGACCACCAATGACCAGCAAAATAACAAGCCCTAAAAGGAACAGGTGAAGGCCCAAATGACTCCAATTTGGGGCCATGAAGGAGCTCCAGATGATAGTCGCTTGCCAAAGGGGGTGCAAGAGAAGGTGGTCCACCGTCTCCTCTGTTGCATTGCACATTACACAGCAACTAGCCAATCTCCATCCTCAACTGTTGAGGTGATCACGCATTAAGATTTTATCTAGTGATGTTGTCTCAAATAAAATACCCTTCAAGGAATTCTAGGGTTCCAAACAATCTGATAGGGAAATGGTACACTAGGTATAGACTTTAATGCTTGTACGAAGAATCTCACTAAAAATAATCTTAGTTGTCCCAAGATAGACTCGCATCTCACTAGAGGAAGATGAGGGGGAGACTGAGGAGGGGTGAAGGAGGAGCCTAGCCAGGTCCTCAATTTCCCAACCATTAACATTGCGTCTGAACCTTGGGATTCAAGAACCTGAATCCCCATACCATTCTAGGGAGGAGGAAACTGAGCTATCCTTATACATTGCAAGGAAGAAAAGGTTGTCAATGTCGTGTTTCAATGGAGTTGAGCCAGATCAAATGTCGGACCATAACTTGACATCCTCTTCGTTGCCCACCCTAAACTTAACATGTTTCAAGAACACACACTCGATATACGACGATGAATTGTCGAACACCCTCCTATTCAGCTCTTTCCACGGAGACCACGAAATCACACCTGAGAGGAAGACCCAAATAAGATCGATCGGGCTCTCCAGCCCTGTTGAAAGCCAACAATATAATAGATACCCTGAAAAAACGAAGGGAAAAACCAAGCGACCCCGAATTGGAAAAGAAAATACAGCCAGATACTCCTTGCGAACGAATAGAGCAATGACAAATGGTCAACCGATTCCTCCTCTGTCGCACACATAATGCAACAATTAGGAAGACTCCAACCTCTTTTTCTTAGATTGTCCAAAGTCAGGATCTTGCCTAGAAATGCTGCCCAAAGGAAAAAAGAGACCTTGGAGGGCACCTTATTGAACCATACCATCTGGCAAGGGAAGTCAAAATTAGGGCCCTGATTCACTACCTACAACAGAGATCTCACATAGAACTGCCCTTTGATGTTGCTAGCCCAAACCCATCTATCCCTCAAAAACAAATCAATACTCACCGATTCTAGATTGGACAAAAACTTCGCAAACTCTTGAACTTCCTAGTCATTAAGATGCCGCCTAAACCTAGGACTCCAAACCACCCCACCCGCTCTCCTAACAAACATGTCTGCAACAGCCGCGGATTTATCTGAGGATATAGAGAAGAATGTCCGGAATTCATGCTTCAAGGGAGAAGGGTCACACCACGGATCAGACCAAAACTTAACTTCCGTCCCATCGCCAATCACGAGACGGGTATGCTTGATGAACTCAGTCCAGCCCGCCGCAATACTCTTCCAAAGACCTACCTCTTGAGGGCCTCGAGGCAGTCTAGGTTCCCAACAATCTCTACATCCATGTCGCGCCAAAATCATCACTCTCCACAAACTGTCACATTCAACCCCAAAACGCCAAAGCCATTTACCTAGCAATGCCTCATTTACTGCCTTAATTGGCCAAATGTTGAGCCCCCCCCCCCCCCCCCCACTCTTTAGGCCGACAAACCCACTTCCACTTCATCAAATGAAACTTCTTAACCATGGCCTTCTCATTCCAAAGGAAATCTCATTGCAACGTTTCCAATTTCAAAGCAATGGAAGCGGGGATTCGAAAAAGGGATAGGAAATAGTTCAGGAGGCTGCATAGAGTGCTATTCGATAACGTAAACCTACCTCCTTTAGAAAGGAGAGAAGATTTCCAACCCGAGAACCTCCATGAAATCTCTCAATGATCGGCTCCCAGACCGACTTTGATTTGAAAGATGCCCCCAAAGGAAGACCTAAATACTTCGTAGGAAGCATGCCGGTCTTACAGCCCAGACAACTAGCCAGAGCCTCCAGGTTTGGCACCACCCCTACAGCAAAGAGCATACTCTTCTGAAAGTTAATTTTCAACCCAGAAATGGCTTCAAAACAGCTGAAAATATATTGGATATCAATAAGATGCCTAGCTGAAGCATCACAAAATAGCAAGATATCGTCTGCAAACTGAAGATGAGATATCTTAACCGAAGGGCTACCCACCACAAAACCATCCCACACCACCTCTAAGACCTTTTGAATCATCCTGCTTAGGGCTTCAGTTACTGTGATAAACAGCAGAGGATAATGGATCACCTTGGCGCAAACCCCTAGATCTTTTAAAAAATCCATAGGGGGATCCATTAATAAGAACTGAAAAAAAGGGAGAAGAGTAACATGTCACCCAAGCACGCCATTTAGTCCCAAAACCCATCCATCGAAGGATACAGTCCAAAAATCCCCAATGCACATGATCGTAAGTTTTTTCCATGTCTATCTTACAAATAATGTCTGGTTCTCCCTTCTTAACTCTCTCATCCACCACTTCATTAGCTATTAAGATCCCATGAGAATCTGCCTCCTCCCCCCCACCCCCCACAAACGCATCTTGCTCAGAAGAAATAACATGGCCAATCACCCAACTGAGATGAACCGTTAACACTTTCGAGAGAATCATGTATGCACTACCAAGAAGATTGATAGGTCTAAAATCTCGAATGTCAAGGGCCCCATGCACCTTAGGAATGAGGGGGCGATGAAAGAACAATTAAGAACCTGATCAAACGAATTGGAATGGAATAACTCATGAAAGACCTTCATCAAATCTTGACCAATAATCGACCAACATTGCTTATAGAATTCAATAGTAAAGTCATCTAACCCTGGGGCTTTATCCCCTGCCATACCTGAGAGCATTGACTGAACCTCCAATTCCGAGAACGGCCTTTCCAATTGACTACTCATCTCTGCCGAAATGCTCTCGAAAGACAAGCCATTTAGCAAAGGTCTATAAGCTTGCTTCTCTGAGTACAAAGCACCACAATAATCCGTTGTTGCACCTCCCAAGTCTTTAACTTTATCCCATCTCTTGTCCCCAATCTGAAGACTAACTATTTTATTCGCCCTTCACCACACAATAGCCATTCTATGTAAAAATCTTGTGTTCTTATCCCCTTCTTTTAGCCATCTAACTCGCAACTTTTGTTTCTAGCTGATTTCCTCACGTTTCAACAATTGTTGGAACTCCTGTCTTAAAGCGTCTCTCTCCTTATACTCAGTATCAGACAAGAGGGAATGCTCCTCCTTCAAATCCTAAACTAAAATGCCTTCCAATATTGTTTTTTCCTTTCGGGAATGATCCCAAAAACTTGCTTGTTCCAATTTTTCAACTTTTGCTTGACTGCCTTCAATTTTAGACCAAAAATAGTGCTCCCGGAGCCCCAAACCAAATAGGAGACCCACGCCTCTTTCACCATTGACAAAAAATCTGGATGTTGCAGCCACGTATTCTCAAATTTGAACGGTTTGGGGCCCCCATCAATGCCTTCTAACTCTAACAGAAGAGGAATATGATCAGGGGTCGATCTAGGAAGAGGAGAGATGCATCCAAGTATCTGACTTCCCAATCCGAGCTAGCAAAACACCTGTCAATCCGACTGAGGGATGGGGGATTCTGGAAATTGGACCATGTGAAAGATGCCCCTTTTAGGGAAAATTCAATCAACTCTTGTCTGAATAGAAACTTCCCAAATCTCCTCATATTCGGGGACACCGCCCCCCATTGGACTTCTCATGGCTAAATCTCACGCAATTGAAATCTCCCCCAATACACCACGGAGCTCCCCCAACGCACACTGATGTTGTCTAGTTCTAACCAAAAACTTTCTGCTCCTTCGAGCATACTGGACCATAAACCCCTGAAAAAACCCACTGAAAATCTGACTTAATGAAGCAACATAGAAGAGACATGGAATATGCCCATTGCTCCTCCAAAACTTCTACAACCTCCTTATCCCAGAGAATAAGGATACCACCTGCAAGACCCAGAGCTGAAACTTCTCGCCAACCTGGATCAACTCCCCAACAATCTTGAGCAATTTTTTTCGACATCACGTCAATTTTTGCCTCCTAAAGACATAAAACCGTTGGCCTAAAGTGAGACCAAATTCTTAACTACGCAATGTTTGGCCATTGTCCCTAACCCTCGAATATTCCAGGATAAAAGTCGAAGCGACATAATTAACCAATTACCTGCCCTCTCCCTCGATTGAGCCGAGCCCGACTCCCTTCCCTACCATGATTGTCATAGTTGATCCCACTAGCCAACCTTTTAACTTCCAACGGCATTTTTTTAGTTACTCCTCCTGATTCGACCTGAGCAACTTGGGGTCCAACCTTACTAGACTCCCTTACTAACGATCTGAAAAGCTCACGCACTTCCTTTTCCCGACTAACACAAGACAAACTCAAGACTTTCCCAAAGGCCTCCATCCTGGACACAACCCAATCTGAATCATCACTCCCACCTTCAGGTAAGAAGAAAAAATCAGACACAATCAGTCCTTCCCCTAAACAGCCCTGAAGCATAGCTATGTTCCCTGCCAACCATCTACAGAAGCGTCCCTAGTCGACCCAGCATTACCAGAGGTCCTCAAGGCCGCTTCCCCGTCAGAATAAAGGGAACCCACTGGCGAGACCTGGTTGAACCGCAAACCTACACTGACTGGCCCAACATTGGCAGACCAGGCCTCCACGGGAGAGATAATCGACATGTCCACTCTAGAAGCCAAATTCGGGACATCAGAGACCACTGACTCACCCTCAAGACCAGGTGACTCCTCCACGTAACAATCTTGAATCCTCTAGTAGGATCAGACCCAGGAGACTTCGGCAACACAGAACCCCAGATTCCTTCGATGCTTCACTCGCTATGGTCGGCAAGCATCAGAATGCCCCCCGCAATGCCCCAACCCATACCTCCTTAAACTCGAACCTATCGAATGATGCTCAGACCTCGCAAAACCAGAAATGGGACCCTCCCACAGATCGAAGGTCATCGCCCTACCTGGCGAATTGCTCACCTCCTTGATGAAATTTGGAGAAGAGCAAAGCTCTTCACCACTCATGCCCTTCGCCACCGAACCCAGAGATACCACAAAACGAGTAAGCCCCTTGAAGCCAACAGAAGGAGTCGAGACAGGTACCACCGAGAATCCTCGAGACGCTTGATCACGAAGGACCCCGCCAAAGAAGACGACAGACCCCTGGAAACCAAATTTCCCTTGCTTCCCTTCTTTGCCCCACCCCTAGATGATCGGGAGAGCTTAGTGGACGAAGAAGACGAATAGAACTAGTCTCTTTTACTTGAGCCAAGTCTCTATAATCGGGTATAGCCCGAAAGGATCGTCGGATATAGGGCTAGAAGAGGGCACCACAGTCGGCCCACTATCTCGGACCAGGCCCAACTTATCAAGTTGGGCTGAAACAGGAGAGCTTAAGAGTTCAGGCCCAACTTGAGAAATAGCCTTGCTAACCTGAGACCGAGCCAAAAGAGATAAGGCTTTACAGGGGCCCCCTTAGTCAACAACTCCAATAGACCTGCCCTCTAAAAAGCAAGTCCTGCATTGCATATACGTTTGCTTCTACGCCACGATCGCCCCCAAAACATGCTGCCCTTGTCCTTTCTTCTCACACGATCCACTACAAAGGCCCCTGATTGAGGAGCAGTCTCCATCAACGACTCGAACTGAAGGTTGGCTCAACTGCGCACCTGCCCCCTCTGCCTTCCTAGGAGAACGAGATAGTGGAATAGAAGGAAGATGATTAACCACCTTGATTGGCTCACCGGCAGGGATTTGAAATTTGAAATTCCGATTGACTGCCTTCCCCAAAGAGATTGGCCAGAAAGAAGATGGCTCGCCGGATTTAGAGAGGACGGCCACCGGCGAGATGAAAATCGCCACGGTAACCACCCTATTCCCATAAGGGATCTTAATGATACGAGGGATCAAATCAAGCCTGGTTTCCACGACCTGAATCCAAGCTACGCTAAGATCCGAGAGGGAAGAGGTGCAGTGATCAGTCTTCAAAAGCCCTCCACAGGCATTGCAAATGAAAGAAAAAATGTCTAATCTCCATAAGTGAAACGGGAGACCATGGATGTCTAACCAGGCACAGAGATCGACACTTTGCGCGGCATTAAATCACGGCCACCACCGATTCATACTATGCGATCCCCCGTTTGGCAACGGCCAAGGATCGCAGGTGCTCAGCCCACGAACCGTGGAAAGTTTCTTGACCACAATGATACCTTTGTTAGTGCCAAATGGAATCAGTCTGGAACGCTCATCCCCGTGCAAGATAACGTGTTAACTAATTTCTCTAAAAACTCCCAACTACCCAAAAGTTTAGAAAAGATGCAAACAAACGCCAGGTTCCACCATCAACAACCTTTACAAAGGACAAAATGGCCTTCTTGGATAAAATGGTGGTATAACAGTAATTTGCAATCAGCTATTAAGATGACACATTTTGAAGCTATGTATGGGCATCCTCCGCCTCGCTTTGATGCATATTTGTCGGGTACCAATGTAATTTTTGTTGCTCTTACATTAAAAGAACATGATGCTATGCTACGCATTTTCAAGAAGAATTTGCAAGTAGCCCAATCAAGGGTAAATTTTTTTACTGCTAAACTTCGCATGGAGAGTCTTCTTGTGATAAAGCTACATGGGATGATTACTACGATTTTGTTGACCCTTTTTCAGGTTTTTTGGCTTGAGGACAAGCCATTTTAGAAGGGGTGGTGGATTAGTTTCCTAAATTAGTTTACTATTGCTTTAGGGAGTTACTATTTCTATATTAGCAGGTGCTATTGTTTTAGGGAGTTACTATTTCTGATATTAGTAGGTATTTAATTCTGTTTATAGTTGAATTAGGGCTTTTCTATTTTATGAGTTGTAGCCAAAGTGGCAAGTTGGTAGTGTTGGTCCACTATAAATAGGTGGACATATATTATTATAGGGCTAAGCAATATTTTTCCAGAATTATCTCCCCCTTTCCTCCTACGAATTCTTCTTTCTTCTTTACCTTTGTTCTTCATTCTCTTCTTCAATTAACAAACTAACAGAATCCTGATTCTAAGGCCATAAACGGGCCATCAGGCAAATAATAATAATAATAGTAATCGAATTTAATCGGAAAACTACAAAACCGAGCAGTGAATTCCATGTATAAGTCGCTTAATTGGGGAAATTTATCAAATATTTACCATATATCTTCAGGAAATCCGTATCTGATGAGTTCTTCGTTCTCGTGTTTGTCCAAGCCCATAAAAATGGTGTAATCGCCGGCCTCTGGACGGGCTTTGAAGTAGAAAACCATCGTTTCTTCTCCTCCCAAAACCAAGAAACAAAAAATTAGGGTTTTGTGATTGAGAAGAGGACGATTGATTTGACTCTTCGATCGATCAGTGAATAAAAGGGGTTCTTTGAGGATGCGTTCTATCGTCCCTCAATTATGAAGCCGATGGCTCTAACATGCGCATTGTGCGTAGTTTGTGATGATTCGCTGCTCGCGATTTTGGTTGTCTTGTTTCTTAAAGTAGTGGGAGTGTGGGACCAAGGTGTGCGTGAATCGCAATGTAGATAAGGGTGCGTTTGGATCGACTTTTCATTCCATCCCCTGCACTAGGGCTCAATTCAAGACAAGCTGGCTCATGTGCTTGGCTCGGCCCTTTCAAGCCTAGCTCGAGCTGGTATTTTAGGCTTGAACATTCGAGCTTTTACTTGAGAACAAATGTTTAAACAAGTTTCAACCAAAAAACAAAAAAAAATGTTTAAACAAATCAAGTTTGAACCATACCCTATTTGATTAGGGTCGGCTTAAAGTTTGGATGGCCCGTTTAGGGCTCTCGACTTGAATTAGAGGTGTATTCGAGCCGAGCTGAGAGTAGTTTTGGCAAGTTTGAGCTTAGCTTAAACATGCTTGAGCTCGGCTAGCTTGGCTTGAGCTTGACTCAAGTTCAAATGTTTAGACTTGAGCTTGGCTTGAACAAGCTTAATTTATTTCGAACTTGAACTTTATTCAAGCTTAGCTTGAGTTGGCTCAAGCTTGATTTACGGAATTATTTTGTGTAATTTTAGATATTTTTAATTAAAATATTTATTAATAAACGATATCAAACTAACACATTCATAAATAAAAAATAAAGATTTGATGGTAATCCTTTGGTCCAAATAATAGTTTTTTTTTTTTTTACCAGAACCAATGTATTGCTCAGCAAAACTGGGACATAACTGGCCTAGGTAATACAAAAGCACTTCTCAAAGGAAGGCCTAAAAAGAAAGGAAAGACTAATATTACGAGCATGTTGGGCAGCATAGATTTGCTTGTTTGATAGCTTCCGCTTCCACCGCCCAACTAGAAACCTCATCCAAGGGTTCACAAGGACCGCTGGAAAAGATCTTGATGGTCTCTCACAACCACACCTGCTCCCACCACTAAACGACTGAAAATGGAAGCCCCATCCACGTTGAGTTAGATCGAAGTTTTCTTAAAAAAACTTTGTATAACTTTTTTATTAAAATTATTACAATATATGATAAAAAAAAAAGTTACAAATATTATTTTGTATTAATATAAATAACATTGTCCAAAAATATTGTGTATATATACATATAATATTGTAATGGGTAAATTTCGTAAAAACCTAAGTGTGGTAACAACGAGCTCGTCCTCAGTGTGGTGTTATCGTTTGAGCTCATTTCCGTCGTCTCCTCGGCAACGGGCTCGTGGACGTATGAACGACGAGAGCGTGGTCTCGTGAACGACGATCACGTCTTCACTCTGACGACGGACCCGTGGTCTCGTGAACGACGATCACGTCTTCACTCTGACGACGGACCCGTGGTCTTGTGAACGACGATCACGTCTTCACTCTGACGACGGACCCGTGGTCTCGTGAACGACGATCACGTCTTCATTCTGACGACGGACCCGTGGTCTTATGAACGACGATCACGTCTTCACTCTGACGACGGACCCGTGGTCTTGTGAACGACGATCACGTCTTCACTCTGATGACGGACCCGTGGTCTCGTGAACGACGATCACGTCTTCATTCTGACGACATACCCGTCGTCTTATTGTCCACGATCGCGTATCCTAAACACGTAATGAGATCTGGCGTTGCTGCCCAGTCGCCTGGGACTGATCCTACCTCTACGATGGTAGGTGGGTAACATTGTCTTGGCATTAAATGGCATTTAATGCTGCATTTAATGCCAGTCACCTCGGACGAGTTCCTACTCTTTGCCTGCTCTTTTTGTGTGCAGATGCGCGTGCAGTACGAATGACCAGAAGATCTATCTAAAATGATTACTGAAGTACACATCAGGGATTCGAGGTATGCATGGACATCAATGGGTGCCTATGGCCATGGCAAGGGTGGTCTATATAACCCTGTGAAGAACAGTGTAAGAGGGATGAAAAAATTGGGAGAGCTAAGACCTTCGAACTCTCTATTATGTTCTTGCTGTTCATCATCTCCTGCACCTACTGACTTAATCATCGGAGTGCAGGTCAGGGTATCACACCCTCCACTCCAGTCTTCTACCAGCTAATCAGAACTTGGGAGGAGCTGCTGCTGACGCGTGTCCTTTCGGTAATTTCCCCTCACAAAATTGGCGCCGTCTGTGGGAAATTTTTTTTCTTAAGCCGAAACCACCCTTCGCTCACACCACCTCTCGGTCAGCATGGCAAACCAAACTCCCCAGTCTTTCATCGAGCACCAGCCCCCTCAAGCCTTTTCATGCACCCCTTCCACCATGCAAACATTCGCGTCAGGCCCACCTTCTGGACAACCAGAAAGGCCCATGACCACATCTGATCCCATCCTGCTACTATTACAACAACAACAGGCCACTCTGGCCCAAGTAGTCAGCCAGCAACAGTCACTGCAGGAGCGGCTAGATGCTTTGGAGCACGGAAACTTGGAGATCGATGACGAATCTCCTAGAGGGGGCTCTGCAGCTCGTAAACTCAATTTCCCTTCTTCTCCTCCCCCCAGAGGAACGGCCCCGATCTCGCCATCTGCACCAGAGAATCTGGAGAGGAGATTCACTCTCACTCCTTCTGCTGACGAAGCTACCCGCCCCCGTTCTCTTGATGCTCATGCTGAACGTCGAGATCTCCACGTCAGCGACAGCGGGTTGAAGACGGGTTTGACTCTCAAAGACGTGGAAGCCTTGATTAACGCTCGAGTCAGAGGAACGACAGGTGGAGCCTCTCTCGATCAGTATGCTCAGAAGTACAAGGACGAGGAGGAGACGTCCCCTTTCTCCAAGGAAATCGTTGAATCTTATACCCCGTCAAAGTTCACGGTGCCTAATTTTGTTAAGTTCGATGGGAGGAGGGATCCTATTGACCACCTGACCGACTTCAAAAATGCCATGGCTGTCCGTAACCCGGATGACAATCTCCTCTGCAAAGCCTTCCCTAGCAGCCTGACTGGAGCGGCTGCAAGATGGTTCCGTAATCTCCCCGCGGGGTCGATTAGGTGCATGGCTGATCTCCGGTCAGTTTTTATTGACCAGTACATCATCAACAAGAAAAAGAAAGCTGGTGCAGATTCCCTCTTCGCCATGAGAATGAAGTCGGCGGAGTCTCTTAGAGATTTTATTCAACGGTTTACCGATGAAGTCTCTAATATCGACAAGATTGAGGACTGCACTTGCATAGCGGCCTTCAAGAACGCCATACCCAAGAGTTCCAAACTCTACGAGTCTCTTGCCCTTGACTGTCCGATCAAGATGGACGAGCTGATAGTCCGTGCCTCTAAGTACGGAAGGATGGAGGAAGATATTGCGGCAACAACGAGGCCTAGAACACGAGGGGTAGACGCTGTGGAATGGGGAAGCAGACCCTCCTCAAAGAGAGGGAAGAGATCGAAGTATGAATCATCTTCCAGTGACGAGGAACCACGCAGACGCATACGACAAGGAAAAGTTGTGTACGTTGAACGACAAGGAGGATCGAATCGACTCTCGCTGGGAATCCGCCAAGATGCAGACTCGTCAAGGAGAACGGATCTACGGTCCAATCTCCGGCGGAGGGACGACCGTGCCTATCGAGGACGGGAGGAATCCGGGCATTACAAGGAGAGGGAAAATCGAGCAACAGAAAGACGTCCTTTTGCGTCTCGTGGTGGTAAAGTTAACTTCACAGCAAGCCCGGCGACGATCATGAAGACGATGGAAGACGAACCATATTTCGAATGGCCAGCACGGACCGTTCGTGATGTCACTACGGGACCCAGGGCACACGAATATTGTCAATACCACAAGTGCCATGGGCATCTCACGAATCGTTGTCGCATCCTGAGAGAATACTTGGAAAGATTAGTCCGTGAGGGCTATCTGGGAGAATACGTGGATTCTGGAAGAAAAGAGGGGCATATAACGGAGCCATCCACTCGGTCTCACGAGGGAGAGCCATCTGGTCAAATGAACCGAGGTGGAGAAGCTCCGAAAGGAGTCATAAACGTCATCCATCGCGCTCGAGCACCGGAAGTCGACGTTGAGCAGCAGTATCGAGCGAAAGCAAGGAAGTTATCGCACGTGGCAGAAGTTTACCAAGTGCGGTCGACGACGAAGGAAGTCGAGCAGGCCCTAATGTTCACTGACCAAGACATGGCAACTGTAGTCAGACCTCACTACGATGCTCTTGTCCTGTCCATGAGAATTGGCGATTTCGACATCAGACGAGTGCTCATAGACCCTGGGAGTGGAGCAGATATCCTGTACCTCCATGCTTTCACGAAGATGGAGTTGGATCCAGCGGTTCTTGTACCCGCACAGACCCCCTTGGTAGGATTCGAAGGAAGTTCGATGCAACCCCTGGGCGAAGTCGTCTTACCGGTCAGAGCTGGACCTATCACCTTGTCCACCCGATTCTCCATTATCGATGCGCCGTCCCCATACAATGCTATCCTGGGGCGATGGTGGACTCACGAAATGAGAGCTGTTCCGTCTTCTTATTACCAGGTATTGAAATTCCCCACACCGGATGGACCGCGTGAAATAAGAGGAGACCAACTGGCATCGCAGAAGTGTGATTATACCTCTCCCAACCCGCTCAAATAGCAATTACAGGTCGGATCCGTGGAAGAGGAGAGCGCGGGTGAATCGCTGGTAAACCATTCTGTTGAACCCACGAAGCTTGTCAACCTCGGGACGGAGAACGAGCCGAGAATGCTACAGATCGGGACTTGTCTGACTGCAGATGAAGAGCGGGAACTGGTAAATTTTCTGAGGAAGAATCTCGACGTTTTCGCTTGGTCACATGAAGACATGACGGGTATCCGTCCTGAGATCATCTGTCACCATCTCAACGTGGATCCCGTGGTCAATCCAGTTAAACAGAAACCTCGTAGACTCGCTCCGGCGTACCATGAGGCCGTCAATGAAGAAATCGACAAGTTAATTCGGCACGGGTTCATTCGTGAAGTCCAATATCCGGAGTGGATAGCCAATGTAGTAGCTGTTCCTAAGAAGAACGGAAAAGTCAGGGTCTGCATCGATTTCACCAATGTTAATAGAGCTTGCCCGAAAGACTTCTTCCCGGTTCCCAGAATCGACAGACTAATCACAGCGACCGCGGGTCACGAGATGTTGAGTTTCATGGACGGGTATTCAGGTTATAATCAAATCCTCTTAGCGGGGGACGATCAAGAGAAAACGGCCTTCATAACGGAGCGTGGCCTGTTTTGTTACCGGGTCATGCCCTTTGGCCTGAAGAATGCCGGAGCCACTTACCAACGATTGATGAATCTGATGTTTGGACCCTTGCTCGGCAAATCGGTGGAGGTGTACATTGACGATATCGTT
Organism: Tetracentron sinense; assembly: GCA_015143295.1. Taxonomy (NCBI): domain Eukaryota; kingdom Viridiplantae; phylum Streptophyta; class Magnoliopsida; order Trochodendrales; family Trochodendraceae; genus Tetracentron; species Tetracentron sinense. Next base: position 38,033 of record JABCRI010000860.1, read on the forward strand.
GTGAAAAAGCCGAACTCGGGTCTCTCTTGTGACTGACCTAGCGGAGCCGTTCTCTATTTTACGTACTTTCAATCTGAAGTTAAATCCTGAGAAATGTACATTCGGCGTCGCCTCGGGCAAATTCCTCGGCTATCTCGTCAGCCAACGGGGCATTGAAGCAAATCCCGCGCAGATCCGTGCTCTGATAGATATGCCGGAACCGAAAACAAGGAAAGAAGTTCAAAAACTGACGGGACGTATCGCAGCTCTCAACCGGTTCATATCAAAGTCCTCTGATCGATGCAGACCTTTGTTCGAATTGCTGAGAAAGGATTCCGTCTTCAGATGGACCGAGGAGTGTTCCCAATCTTTCGCCGCCTTGAAGACGTATTTAGGCTCCGCACCGATCCTCTCTGTACCTGAATCTGGTGAAGTACTGTACCTCTATCTCTCCGTCTCGGAACGAGCCATTGGTTCCGTGTTGCTCAGAAATCACGACGGCGTAGAGAAGCCTGTTTATTCGTCAGCAAAACATTCCACAAGGCAGAATCCAACTACAGCAGAGTGGAAAAGGTATGCCTGGCTCTTGTCTTTTCCGCTGAGAAGTTACGTCCTTATTTTCAGGCACACACCATCGTCGTCTTCACCACGTACCCTTTGAAATTTGTGTTGGGACGACCCGAAACCGCGGGACGCATGTCAAAATGGGCCGTGGCGCTGAGCGAGTTCGATATCCAATATCAGGCCCGAACCGCAGAGAAGGGGCAAGCCGTTGCAAGCTTCTTAGCCGATTTCCCCGTGGAGGAGGCCGAAACTTCAGCGGAGCCCGACCGTCACGAACTCCCAGACGACGCGGAGGCGGATTCCATTGTAGGAACAGGGACTGGGAACGAAACGAAACTGACGGCGTGGTGCGATTGGCTCTTGTATGTTGACGGGTCGTCTAATATCAGTGGTTCGGGACTAGGTGCTGTTCTTGTCAGCCCTGATCATGTTAAAGTGCAGAAGTTGACGCGCCTTGGTTATGCTGCCTCCAATAATGAAGCTGAATATGAGGCGTTAATCCTTGGGTTGCAGAGTGCCCGAGAATTGGGAGTTTCTAAACTCCGGGTGTTCTGTGATTCACAGCTCGTGGTGAACCAAGTCAACGGTATCTATGAATGTCGGGATGAACGGATGAAGCGCTACGCTGCATTTTTACAAGAGCAACGGAGGGCCTTTGATGTTCTCGAGATCAAACATGTCAGAAGGGACGATAACAGGCATGCCGATGCATTGGCCTACCTCGCCTCGATGATGCAAACCGATGAGCCCAAAACGATCCTCATAGAATATCAAGAATACCCCTCCATTGAATTGCAAACGCAACGCACGGTGTTGTCTGTAAGTCAAGTGCCGAGCTGGATGACGGGCATATTTACCTATTTGAAGAATGGAATTCTCCCTTCTGATGCAAAGGAAGCAAGACGAATACAATATAAAGCTCCCCGTTACACCCTTGTGGACGGAGAACTGTATCGCAAATCCTTTGGAGGACCTCTTTTGAGATGCGTGCATCCGGAAGATGTAGAGAGAATTTTGGCCGAGCTCCACGAGGGGATTTGCGGCATCCATTCAGGAGGACGGACTATCGCTCATCGTGCTCTGGGGCAAGGATATTTTTGGCCTTACATGCAAGCTGACGCACAGAAATACGTACAAAAATGCAGCCAGTGTCAGCGGCATGCGAGGTTGATTCATGCTCCCGCTCAAGAACTCAACATCGTATCTCAACCTTGGCCTTTCGCTCGTTGGGGACTTGACATCGTGGGACCTTTCCCCAAAGCTCCCGGTAATTTAATTTTTCTGCTCGTGGCCACGGATTACTTCTCCCGGTGGATCGAAGTTGTTCCCCTGGCGCGTATTAGAGAACAAGAAGTGAAGAAATTCTTGTGGGAGCACATTATCTGTAGATTCGGCATCCCGCAATCCATCATTTCTGACAACGGGAAGCAATTCACAGGAAAGCTTATCGCCGACTTTTGCCAGGAGTTGAAAATCAGGCACATCTTCTCTTCTCCTTATTATCCTCAAGGAATGGCCTTGCCGAAGCAGCCAACAAGAATATTTTGAATGCCCTCAAGAGAAGATTGGAAGATTCCAAGGGAAAGTGGACCAGCGAGTTGCACAATGCGTTATGGGGATACCGAACAACACCACGGAGCCCTACGAACGAGACCCCGTTCTCTTTAGCATACGGGGTGGAAGCTGTTATTCCCACTGAAGTCTTTCTGCCAACAACACGTTCACGGAAGAAACACGGAGAGGAAAATAAAAATGTCGAGTTAATGGCTATTCACTTAGATTTACTGGAAGAAAAACGGAAGACGCCAGCATTCAGATGAAACGCTATCAACAACAATTACGAAAGGCATACAACAAGAAAGTACGGGAAAGGACGCTTCAGGTCGGAGACCTCGTTCTCCGAAAAGTCTTCCAAAATACACGAGAAATCAACAGCGGAAAGCTGGGTCCCAATTGGGAAGGGCCATATATCGGTGGACCGTGTCGGGAGTCCCGGGGTGTACTACCTTAAAGACTTACAAGGTAATGTAATTCAAAAATCGTGGAACATTATGAATTTAAAACAATTTTTCCAGTAAAGTTATGTTATGAATTACCACGAGTTAATTTTTCAAATAACAATACGTTGTAAAACATTCTGGACAAATTACCACGACGGGTACATTTCACTCACCACGGGACACGGGCGGCTCACACAAAGGAATTGCCATCTGAGCATCACGGCGGCTTATACTAATGGAATGTCCTCTGAACATGGTGTCCCACCACGAGTTATCACGGCGAGCACATTTCGTACGAACAGGGTACTCACCACGGGACACAGGTGGCTCATAAAAGGAATTGCCATCTGAGCATACCGGTGGCTTATACTAATGGAATGTCCTCTGAGCATGGTGTCCCACCACGAGTCACCATAAGTTCGTCTTTACGAAATAGACTTGTTGCCAAATTACGTCCGTAGTGTCAAACCGCTTCTTTAACGACCCGTTGTTAAAAGTGATGTGATTTATTTTATTGTGAGATTTATACTCAATCACGAGTTAGTGATTTATCTTTATTTTTATTGTGAGATTTATACTCAATCACGAGTTAATTTTGTGCCATATCTTATTTGAACGAGGCAATTATTCTAGACCAATCGATTGCAACACGGTGATCACAAAAGAAATTTTCTATTAACATAAGATGAACGGGAGTACAGCCGATACAAAATTGAGAAGTAAGAGATGGAAAGGAGGAAGGATCAGTCTTCGGCAACGTCGACGATCACGACAGCGTCATCAGGAACGGTCAAGACGTCGTCAAGCAGCAGCAGCAGGGTTGGCAGAGGCGATTTCCGCAGGAGCCTCGAGCAGGACGGGAGATGGTCCAAGAGAAGACGAGAGTTGCCCCCCTCCTTGTACTTCGGGTTCTTCGCCAGGCGAGATCTCCATGCCCACAGCCTCGGAACGAGTGGCCTCGTCCTTCGACTGTTGGGGAGACTCTACCAGTCGTCCGGACTCTCGGAGTTCATTCATAAGCTCTCTCTCCGTCTCGACCCGGTCTTCAGTTATCAGTCGCTCCATCTCCGTCTGGAAGTGAGCTCGGAGAGACTCCGTTAAAGCCTCCTTGGCGGCTTCAACCTCCTTGTCCCTCGCAGCCATGACGGCCTCGAGTTGTCGTGGGCAATGTGCCTTTTCAGCTGTCTAACTTCTTCCAGCGCTGACGCAAGAGAATTCCGACTCGTCAATCTCACAGATCCAGGAACGGATTCTCGGCCTGTTCCACGGCCGCCTTCTCTCCTTCCATCGCCTTACGGGCCTCGTCCCGAGCTTTGTCCCGCTGTTTCACAGCCGAGGCAATTGTGCCTTTGGCGGTCCGAAGATCCGCTTTGACAGAGCAGAGCTGTGCTTCAGC
>JABCRI010000861.1:0-20037 GCA_015143295.1 Tetracentron sinense
TCATGGCACTATTCCCGGCCCTAGGAACTCGGTTCTGGGTCTACATACATACTAAGGGTATTTCATACCCCTCCCAACCCTTGGAAAATCCAACCCCTAATCCATTCTTCATATTCTCGACCCTAGTTCTAAATCAACTAGGTAACCCATTGGGCACAACCCTTGCATGGGGGTCCGGGCCGCTACAAAATTGCTGAAAATTGACAATTAGAGTGGTTTTTATACTCTTGCATGTTTTCCAAAATACTTACAATTCCTATTAATTATACCGACTCATCCTACTCAAGCCATGAGGAAACCCTCACTCTCATTAACCAAAACCCAACTAAATAAAGGCCTTTGCCCGTCCAATACTGTGCCATCGACACCATTCACTTCACGATGAACATGTTGTAGAAATCAGGGTGGTTACATCTCCCCCCCCCCCTTATAGGAATTTATCTTCGAAATTAGAACGCTATGTGAAGAAGAGAGGATACCTTTCCCACAAAAATTCGTTTTGCTCGAACGAGATCTTACTTAGTAACCAAGACATGACAAAGAGTCAGCAATCTGACGTCAAACCAGTGCCGACCAACCTTAAAGGCACTCGTTATTAGCACGGTGCCCTTACAACCACATCCAGCAATTACATAAATCATATGTATTATATAGATAGTATGTATTACAAGAAACACATCCACTTATTTGAAAATAGGGATAGTATACACATGAATTAGCTTTAACAAATAGTTTGGTGTTTATTTACCGTGAGGACCCTAAGTTTGGTGAGATTGCAAACCGGCTTTTAGAAACAATAATTGGTTAGTATACACTTAGAATTACGATTTATCGCATTGATTCAATTACATAGAATAATCAATAGTGTATAGTAATATTATATTCATCAATCATATCATCAGAGTATTATAAGAGATACATTGGGGTTCTGCGTCTTAAGACAACATTCGTGGTTGGGCTCAACCATTTGGATTAAAACAAGAGTTAGGCTATACTTGGTACGACTCTCTTTCTGACCATAATGCTCTCGTCAAGTGGTGGTGGTATCGTGTTTCTATGCGGTCCTAATGACCTAAAGCCTATGCTCTGATACCAAACCTATAGCGCCCCCAAAACCCACCCTATGAGTTAGAGTGAAATCTTGGACGAGACTGACATGACCTTGATAAACCATCCTACAAAGAGAGTTTAGAGCCTGCATAGCGGAAGCAAACCCATGACATAGCGGAAGCAAAATATCTATCTTATCTATATACACACAAGTATCCCAAGTTATATACAATATCCAAAAGACAAGGTGGACATGCCCACCACAAAATATACAAGTATACCCTCTCACCCATACTCTCGAGGTCTACTAAACAAAACCTAACTAGGCCAATAGTCCCCATCACCAGGCTGAGGATCCTCCTGAGGTGTCTCTTCGACGTACTCCTTTTCCTCCCATGGACCGGGAGCACATATATCAAAAGGAGCAGTTGCTCCGTACCTTCCGACATCAAAAGTACGGCTAAGCGTGGAATACTCAGTAGGTACCTACTACTAACCAACAAGTCATAAAATAGTGCATAATAATAATGATAACAATAAGAAGAGCAATAACGTTAAACAGAACAACAAACAATTGATATTCATGCATGCTTGAAATCATGATCGGTGAAACCTCGGTAAATTCTTGTGCACTTGTCTTGCCTTGTTACTTACATTTTAAATCATGTTTTCGTGCTTGGGAAAACTTGTCTTGTGACTTGTCTTGTCATGTCTTGTTCTTGTCTTGTACTTATGAAAACTTGCTTGCATGAACATGAATGCAAATGCATGTATGCTTGTCATGACATGATATGCACATGCTTGCTTGAATTTAAACGTGCTTGCTTGTCATGTATGCTTGGGATGTTAGTGCCCTTGAACAACTTGAAGTCGGGAGTGTAAACTCCTTTCAGCGAAACATGTCAAACTACTTGAAGTCGGGAGTGTAAACTCCCTTCAGCGAAATGCAATAGAAGCAACTTGAAGTCAGGCGCAAGCACCCTTCATGGAAACATGCATGCTTGAAAGGCGCACTAACATCTTGCTTGTCCTTGTGAAAAACGCGATAGGACATACCCGAGGATATGCCCTACCCTTTTTACCAACCCTTACGTTTGGCCTTGTCATGGTGTTTGTGAATCGAGTCATTTTATTCTTGTCTTTTTTGAAATAAAAACCCGGTGTTCAAGCTTGAAAATCCTAGTTCATGATCTACATGTCGTGCTCGTGGGTCGTGTACATTTCAACACATGGAGCAATTAAACATATCACTTCAAGGAAACAATTTATTAAAAGCAATTAAATCTACAAGCATGCAATTCTAGGAAGCGAGTAAATCTACAATCATGCTATTCTAGGAATTAATGAAAGTTCATACATGCATTTTCTAGAATTAGTTATCCTTTTCCTCAATGTGGCATTTCATCAAACACTTGGTGTGTGCATTATTTTCTTAAATCCTTTATTCTTGTTTTCATCCAACAAATCATGTGTGTTCATTATGTGTAAATACCCTTCCCATTTGTTCATCATATCACATACCCATGACATCCATCGCCCATCACACTCCATACATGCAATCCATCTCATAGAGTGTTCATAATTTAGGGAAAAACAAAGAAAGAAGGAAAGAAAAAGAGAAAATATGACTAGGAGGGTAGCATAAGGTACCGAATTTGAAATGAGAGAGAAATCCCACGAAAATGGTCATAGAAGTTGTTGTTCGTGCTTGGAGGAGGTGCTCCTTGCTTGCCTTGCCTTGGATTTGAAGAATCCAAGGATTTGAGGATGATCTAACACGAGCTTGGGCTAGGAGATGGAGACCTACACTCTAGGAAGAAGATTCAAGCTTGTGGAAGCTTTGAGAAGTTAGGATTTCAAGCTCCTCCTTGGTCTCCCACAAAATCCGTTTTTGGAAACCTAGGTTTCCTTCATTTTCTCTCGAAAAGTCCCTTCTCTAGGTGTTAGGAACCTTGGTCCCCCGAAAATGGGGTATATATAACGTTTAGGTTGTGAAAAACCCTTAAAAAAATATTTTTGGGCGATCTCGCTCGAGCGGGCTTCCATCTCGTTCAAGCGGGTTGCTCCCGGGACTAAAAAAAGACATTTTGGTTGATCTTGTTCAAGCGGGTTTGGATCTCGCTCGAGTGAGTTTGTCTGCAAAAACGCCCTTTGGTATTTTGGCCATAACTTTTGATTCCCTTATTAGATTTTGATGATTTAACTTGCGTTGGATTTTTCTTTGAAAGGGAAACAACTTTCATATTTTATACAACTCTAAATGTTGAATTTTACTTTACCAAAAATGGTTCTAAAGATGACTGGTCTGTAAATGGGTTTCGACAGTCCAGATTTTCAACAGTACCAACTTTGGAAATTGGAGTTTTGACTCAACCTTGACTCAAAATCAGGGAAAGTGATCAACATGAAACTTGAATAGGGTTTAAATACCTTTCTACAAATTCAAGAATCACTCGATTCCGATCATCGGTGATCAAAGTAGATCTTCTTAAAGTTGAGGGTGATGTTAAGACCTACCCTTTTTAACACCTAGAACATCTCGAGTGTTTCACACTCTTTTCCCTCGGGACCAAAAACATACTCACACCTCATGACCCATTACCCCTTAGGTTTGTAAGTCACCTAGGTGATCATTGAGTTCACACCAATATGCTTGAAAGTCCACGGCCTCTTTATGGCTCGTGCACTAGCACTATTCACCGCACTTTTCAATTACAACCCACTAAACACTTAAGAGTATTTTATATCCTTGTTTTTTTGACACTTAGAGAATATTCATACTTTCTTTTGAGATTCAAAGCACGCACTTAAAATCCTCACTTAACTCACCACACTAACTAGAACAAAAAGGACCACGCTACCAAGAACAAAAAGTGAAGGCCTTAAGCCTTTACACACCACACAAGGGCACTACCCACATCCTATTCCCGGCCTAGGGAACTCGGTTCTGGGTTTCTACATACATACTAAGGGTATTTTCATACCCATCTACCTTGAATCTAACCCCTACTCCATTTTCATAATTCCCGACCCTAGGTTCTTAAATCAAACTAAGGTAACCCATTGGGCACAACCCATATGCATGGGAGGCCCGTCCGCTACAAAATCGCTCAAATTGACACTTAGAGTGTTTTTACACTCTTCCATGTTTTCCCAAAACACCTTACACTTCTTAATTCGTATACCGACTCACATCACACTCAAGCCATGAGGAAACTCTTGCTCTCATTAACCAAACCCAACTTATAATAAAGGCCTTTGGCCCTTCCAATACTAGTGCCATCGACATCATTCACTCACATGAACAGTGCTTGCACATGAACAGTGCTTGTAGAAAATCCGGGGTGCTACGTTGTCTTTGTTGATGACATCTTGGTGTATTCTCAGACACGGGAGGATCATGATCAAGACCTTCACCTTATATTTGAGACTCTTCAAGAGTATAGACTATATGTCAAGTTGAGTAAGTGCGAATTTTGGTCAGAGAAAGTGACATTCCTTGGCCACGAGATATCTGCTAAGGGTATTTCAGTAGACCCAGCGAAGATAGAAGCAGTGATGAAATGGGAGAGACCCAGGAATGTTATCGAGATACGTAGCTTCCTTGGTTTGGGAGGATACTACAGGAGATTCGTAGAAGGATTATCTAGCCTAGCGGCAACGCTCACGCACTTAAGATGAAAAAATGACAAGTTTGCTTGGAGTGACAAATGTGAAGCGAGTTTCACAGAGTTGAAAAAGAGGCTTACTACGGCCCCCATTTTCATAGTGCTATCGGGGAGTGGAGGTTTCATGGTTTATAGTGATGCCTCGAATATTAGGCTAGGATATGTTCTTATGTAGTGCGGGAATGTCATCACCTATGCTTCCCGACAGTTCAAGGATCACGAAAAGAACTATACTACTCACGATCTAGATTTGACCGCAGTAGTATTTGCATTAAAGATTTGGTGGCATTACCTTTATAAAGAACAGTTTGACGTGTTCATGGATCACAAAAGCTTGAATTATCTATTTTCCCAAAAGGAGTTGAATATGCCACAGCATCGATGGATGGAATTCTTGAAGGACTATGAGTGTTCTATCCAGTACCATCCGGGTAAGGCTAACGTGGTGACAGACACACTGAGCAGGAAGCCTCCTGAACTTATATCTCACATGATGATTCACGAGTGGAAGATGTTGGAGGTCATGACAAACCTCGATACCAGTTTCAGTATTCCCACCTTTGGGTCAATCATGGCTAATCTTACAGTCAGGCTTTATATCCAAGTTCGGATCCAAGAGTTGCAGGGTTTGGATGCGGAGCTAATTGCTTACAGAGATAAGGCGGTTAGCAAGGGGCGTGATGAGTTCTCTTTGAATGGTAATGGAGCAATCACATTTTAAGGAAGGTTATGTGTTCCTGTGGATAGGGAGTTGAGAAGCAAAATCTTAGATGAAGATCACTGATCCAAGTACACTGTGCATCCTGGTGGTATGAAGATGTACCAGAACCTGAAGAGGCACTATTGGTGGCAGAACATGAAGAGGGAAGTCACTGAGTATGTGTTGAAATGCTTAGTGTGCTAACAGGTGAAGGGTGAACATATAAGGCCAGTAGGTCTTTTACAATCCCTTTCGATTCCTGAGTGGAAATGGGGGAGAATATCTCCATGGATTTCATTGTTGGATTGCCAAGGACGGTGAAGAACTCAGATACAATTTGGGTAGTGGTGGATCGTTTAACAAAGTCTGCCCATTTCTTACCTTATCGGACTATGTTCAATTCGAACCAACTTGCAACATGATACATTAAAGAAGTGGTTCAGTTACATGGAGTTCTAGTTAGCATTCTTTCAAATAGGGATCCGAGATTCACTTCTAGGTTCTGGAATAGCATTCAGAGCGTTATGGGTTCTCGTTTGGACCTTAGCACCGCTTTCATCCTCAGACAGATGGGCAGACCGAGAGGGTGAACCAGATTATAGAGGGCATGCTCTGAGCTTGTGTGTTGGACTTCAAGGGCAGTTGGGAGGATCACTTACCATTGGTTGAGTTCGCCTACAATAACAGTTATTAGACGAGCATCCAAATGGCACCTATCGAGGCCTTGTATGGTCGAAATTACAGATCTCCTCTTTACTGGGATGAAGTTGGAGAGAGAAAGATATTGGGTCCCGAGTTGATTGAACAGACCATGGATAGTGTTAAGATCATCAAGGAAAGGTTAAAGGCAGCTTAGGATAGGTAGAAGAGCTATGCTAACATGCGTAGACGAGATCTTGAGTTTAGCGTTGGCGATATGGTATTTGTTAAGGTTTCGCTGACAAAGGGCATTAGGAGATTTGGCAAGAGAGGAAAGCTCAGCCCGAGGTATGTGGGTCCGTTTGAGATCATCATCAGAGTTGGTGATGTTGCTTATCGGGTTACTTTACCCATTCACATGGCAGCGGTTCATAACGTATTCCATGTGTCCATGCTTCAGATATACATATCGGACACTTCTCATGTGATCGACCTTGATCCATTAAAAATCCGTGAGGATCTCACCTTGGTGGAACAATCGGTTCAGATTTTTAGACCGTAGAGATCAAGTTTTACGCAATAAGATGATTCCCTTGATTCTTGTTCGATGGAAACATCATGCTAGAGAAGAAGCCACGTGGGAGCGTGAAGCCAAAGTGAAAGAAAAGTATCCTCACTTGTTTGTTTATGTTAATTCATGTATTTTATGGTTCGTTCCAATTTTGAGGATGAAATTTCTGTAAGGAGGGGAGGATGTAGAACCTAAAATTATGTCTCTTTTTAATTTTAGAAAAATAGTTCTTGGGGGGCATACATTGAATTCCAAGATCTGACTAAGATTCTAATTGATTTTATTCAATGAAGGATAAAACAACAATCACCTTTGCGACTTTGAAATTGTTAAGTCAAATCCACGATAGAACAAAGTCGGCAAAACTTCACAAGTGTTAAGTCTCCTTCGCAATCCACACGAACCTTCTTATTTTTCTTTAAACCTTTCTCTAATGGAAGCTAATGGCCCTTCCAAATCCCAACTCTATATTCTTTTGTTCTTCTCTTGAATCTCAAGATCCTTTCTTGATTTAACAAGATTGGTTCTGCTTTTGCTCAAGAGAAAAACTCAAAGTAAAAGAGAATAAGGGGTGACCGTACACTCCTAGAGGGAGAGAGGAGTGGGCGTGAGATTGAGGAGAGGAGAGTGAGAGAAAAGTGTTCTCCTAAAGTGGGCGTCCAATCATATTTATAGGGTTGTCTTGGATTGCTTGCAATCCAAGACTCCTAATCCTAATCCAATTAGGTTTCCTCAATTTGTTTCCTTTCTTGATTTCTCCTAATTAATCTTTAAAGGAAACTAACCTTATCCATTAGTAACCAACTAAACTTATTCTTATCCAATAAGGAATCTTGATTAGTAACAAAGTAATGGAATCCTATTTAATTAGGGAATTTTTAATTAGTAACTATCTAACTAACCTTATCCAATAAGGAGTTTAGCTATTAGAAACTAATTAAAAACAAAGGCATCCTTTTTGAAGTGGGCGTCCCACCTTAGGTGGGCCCCACTCCACACTCCCCTTAGGGTTTCATAAACCCTTAGGTCATATTTGATCTTTTATCAAAATCCCCAATGGGTCCTACCCATTTGGTTTATCACATCCAATGTAATTTTACATTTTAGAGCTTCACTATACCATATAGTAATCACTTAGAGAAATTAATTAATTTAATTAATAATTAAATTAAAAGCTTTAAAAAGGTCCTAGTGTGTGGGATATAAAGGGATCTCCTATTTTCAGTTGTGGGACCAAGTGCTTAACCTTTTGGTTAAAGCATTGTTACTAGGAAACACCTTTCTTATCACTCAATTAGGATTATAGAATTTCATCTATATCACTGGACTTCCACTAATCACAATAATGTCCATTAACACAATGTGATTAACCTCCAGAAAATAGAGAATTACTTGCAGGTATTTCTATTACAAGATTTGTTTACAGATGTGTCCCTCCACTTCCAATATTGTTATAAGCTTACGGAACAATATCTAATACTGTCTTCAAAAAAAAATAATATCTAATACTGTCTTTAATCCCTGACTTATATTGAGAACCCATTTTCTTTGATACTTTTAGTTAAACTTAGACTTTCAATAACATTTTATAAATTCTTAAAAAGAAATAATAATAATAATTACATTTCTTTTATACAGAAAATAAACTCCTCGAATAAAACCATTTCATCGATAAATACCAGCACTGAGTTTTTCAAGTCCGGTTTTGACAGGTATCAACTCAATATTAATTACTCTGTAAGAGTAGTGGAATCCTTGTTGAGCGTACACACACTTCTTTTAATATAGCGTACATAACCCAATGAGCCCGTATTTAGTCCGGTGTGTTGGACATTGACGATTGGCTACATCAAAGCTATATAGGCAAATACTAGAGAAGATGTCGACCTCTCAGGTTAAGGACAATCTATCAAATGGACTACCCTAAATATAAAGACAACATATTTCTAAGGGTATCCACTGAGCGATCCAGTTGCAATATAAGTACTTCTTACTTATATCCACATCTTAGTCAAGAGACCCTTCTCTCAGTGATTAAGATTCATCACTCCATCATATGGAACTAACAATGTGTAAGTTAGTAGGAATACATTGTCCAGATGTATCCTGAATAAGTTAGATCAATACTAGGTCTACAAGGAACCGGAAAACCGTATCTCATCCAATGAGATACTTTTAATGTGTTATCAAATGCAGAGGACAATGTGTGAATGTAAAACATGCTTTTATTGATTAAGTAGACTAATACAATTTCGGAATGACTTTCGTGGGCATATATGTCTAGCAGAACCCGGAAACTCATTTCACCTAGTTGGTGAATAGTGTCAATGAATAGTGAATTTTTATTGAAAATGATCTTTTATGTGTTATGAAGTATTTATTATGAATAAGAGGTGTTGGAACCAAAATATCATAGTATATGGGTGTAAAGCCAAGGTAAGAGAGTGGAAACACTCTAGGTAAGTCAATGGAAGAGTGAAAGCATTCTAAGTGGAGAAAATGGGAACAACAGGTGGATTCACCAAGTTCTGGTGAATCTCGATCGGCCGCCATCCAAGGCCGGTCGACCGACTGTCATGAAAATGGCCATAATGGGCCAACAGAGAGCTTCAGGTTTGAGGCCAGTCGACCGACTCTCAAGGATTTTGCCAAAAGGGGCTTTAGAGTAAGGGATTTCACAGGGTTGATCGACTGGGCACCCGAGGTTTTGCCTAAATTAGTCTGCTGGACCATTTTATTAAGGGTAGGAAGGTCTTTTGACCTCCCCTTTTCCTATATAAGCCCCAATTTCGTGGATTAGGGCTTATAAACCCTCAAGGCACCAAAGTTAGGGAAATTGAGAGAGTTAGAGAGGAAGAAGGGGAGGAGCTAGGGTTTTTCTATTGGGAGATCAAGGTGGAGCTTGGATTCCTTCTTCAAGCTTAGATTTCTTCTTTGAGGCTTGGATCACATCTCAAGCCTTCACAAGCTTTTCTCCAATCCAAGAGGTAAGTACAACTACTACTTAGCTTTACTATGATACAAATTGTAAGTACTACTATTCTCTAGCTTTGTTATGATGCAAGGATTGAATGTATGATTTTGAAGGGGAATTTACTAAATTGACTTTATTATGATTCAATGTTGTAAATAATGGTTTTAAGATTTTGGGGTTTTTCAATAAAAGGATAAATGTAGTTATGCTTGTATGTGATGTTGGACATATATGCTCTCAAAAGCCAATAAGAGAATTTTCAATGTTGATTAGACAAGCATCATATTCACACAACCAACTATAAAGGGTATTTATATTAATTACTGTCTCATATGATGATGACATAAACTTCCATAGGTAACATTGTAGGAAAATCATGCAAAGGTTGCGAGGAGATATGATTTTTTGGTTCCTTGTAAACCTAATATTGTTCGAAGCCTCTTGAGTATTGGTTGGGTGCCGTACTTCAACATGGCTTGCACATGTGTAGTTCTATGAGATAGTGTGATGAATCTCATTCACAGAGAGTGGTGACTCTTGACTAACATGTGAGTATATGTAACAAGTATATAATACTGAACGGGGTCACTAGTGGATACCATATGGAATACACTGTCAGATTGTATTAGGGTTATCCATTTGACAAATTGTCATTAGACCTGAGAGGTTAACATCTTCTCAGACATTTGTCTACATGGCTTTGATGTGCCAATCGGCAATGTCCAATACACAGGACTGACTCCGGGTACTTTGGGTCATGTACACAATGTTCGGAGAAGTGTGTAAACATTCAATAAGGAATCCACAACTCCTTAATTGGAGATAATGATATAAAGGTGATACTTGTTGAATTGAACTGTTAAATCCAGTACTGGTACTTTTTGGTAAAATGGTTTTTATCGAAGTTGATATTTTTAATATGGAAAAGTATATATAAATATATATGTCAGTTCTTTTCTAATGTTTCTTCAAAAGTGTTTTAGAGGTTCAGTTCAATGAAAAAGTACTCATGAGAAAGGGTTCTATTCATAAGCTAGGGACTAAGACAGTGGAATTGTTCCAATCCTGGAAGCTTACAAGTGATATCGGAATGTGGAAGGATTTATTTGTAAATATATTGTGAGATGGTACTTACAAACAATTCTCTAATTTCTGGAGGTAAATCACATTGTGTTAATGGACATTAATTGTGATTGGTGGAAGTCCAGAGACTTAGATAACATTCTATGATCCTAATGGAGTTTTAGGAAAGGTGTTTGTCGACACAAATTTCGTGTCCGAAAATCAAGGACAAGAAACGTATGACAAATAATACTTTTTATTGATATTGGTGAGGATACAAATCTTTGAGGTTTAATCTCTGTAAAATAGAGAAACCTCTGATTCTTCTCTTTACAAAACCTTTAATCTGAGGGCTGGAAAACAGTGTATTCTCAGATCTGAACTTCGAGATTGTAATCGAAAATATTGCCGGAGTACTTGGGTTTTAACGGAGATCTTCAGAGCTTTGGCTTTAATGAAGATCTGTGGAGCTTCAAGCTTTAATGGAGATCTACCGAGCTTTCGGCTTTGATTGAGATCTTCGGAGCTTAGACTTTTGATGGAGATCTACGGAGCTTTCGGCTTTGATCGAGATCTTCGGAGTTTAGACTTTTGATGGAGATCTACAGAGCTTTCGGCTTTGATCGAGATCTTCGGAACTTAGACTTTTGATGGAGATTTTTGGAGCTTCAGGGCTTTTTTCTTCTTCTCCTCTTTTCTCTCCTTTTTTTTTTTATCCTCCTTTCTTGTAGAGAATAAGCTACCTTTTATAAATTTATGAGTGGTAGAGTCCTTCTTTAACACAACATCTTGGGAGACTTATCATGATTTGAATTGATAAGTCTTGTGGGGCTAGTGGATCACATTTGGAGTCTATCCAATTTGTGGGTCCCATTTGGTGGAAGCTAACCTTTATCTTTAAAGAGTTTTATATTATTTTAATTCTAAGTAGGGTCCACCTTCTAAGATCTTGCCATGTGGCAATTTTGATCTTATCAAAATTTAAGATCTTGCCATGTGGCAATTTTGATCTTATCAAAATTTGCATGCCTACAAATGCCCCCTCGAGACTTGATTGCACACACGATTATATAGCGTGTCGTGTGAACAAGGCTCGAATTTTGCATGTAAATAATTCATAGTGTCATCACACTCAATTTTTAGTACAAGGGCCTCTCGGCATATTTCTCATACCAATTTCTTGAGTTGCTTGATGATGACTTTATGATTGTCTTCTTTAAGACTTTGAGCTTGATCCAAAGAAGATTTTTTTTTTTTTTTTTTTTATCTTCTCAAGGTGTAGATGACTTGATACTGAGATATTTGGCTTGAGCATGGACCATGAATAAAATATTGATGGCTACTAATAGGTGAGTTGTTGAAGTACACAATGATGCAACAACCATATTGCCAAGCATGTTTTGAGTGCAACAAAGATAATGAAAAAAATGAGGGCACGTGCTTAGAATGGGTAATTAGTCTAGGAGTACTTGAAATATACTCCATGGTCTTAGCCATCTATGGATAAACATCAATAGTTACGGTTTGGCTTGACTTATCTTGTCCCCCTTTCAATACCACATCAGCTCCAATCTTGATATTTAATAATTGGAACAAAGGGTTGAGAGTACTATTGGAGGATACGTAACCTTACACTGGGACGAATCCTTTATGGATGAGGACACAAACTCTAAAAACAAATTGGGCTCTCCGTATCCTTCTCTAATAGGACTTGTATCTATAAAAGAGTTGCTGGCAATACCCTCCTTCTATTTAAAGAACCGTACAGAGGTTAAACGGACGCATAAGCTATTTTCCCTTTTTTCTGTTTTTTTTTTTTTCTTCCTTCTGTTCTTTGGATTTTCATTTGGCTCTGCAATCTTCATCTTTACAGGAGAATTGTTCCTAGCAGTATTAGCCATTATGTTAAAGGCTTTGCTTATTCATCCTTTGGCTCAAGCTTTCCATACTTTAGAATATCAAGAGAAAGGTCTTCTTCAAGACCAAAATCAGAATTATAATCAGTAAGGTCACCGGACTTATCAAGAACAACAGGTTTGTATTCGTGAAATTGGGCTTTCCTATTTTTTTAAATTGTATCAGAATCCGAGTTCATAAAATCAAAGGATATCATATAGAACTTCTCTTCTCTGTTATATGGTATGCTTGGCCGTCATTCTTTAAAACGAGGACAATGGATCCCTTTCCTTTCTCTTTCTTTACCTTGTCAGGGGAGGCCTGCTGCCTGCCCCCTTGTTCTTGGTTGTTGTATCGAGACCGGAGAGAGTATGAGAGAATGATTTTTTATTTTTTATAATTTTTAATTTTTTTTTAATACCATCCCTTACTGATTATACTTATTCACCTTCTCTCTTAACAGGATTGTACTCCAAATTTTGTGCGAAAGATTTTTTTTTTTTTTGACAAAGCTTCAAAAGAAAAGGTAAGCACGAACTTGAATGCTTAACATACCTTCATGGACACAATTTGGACTGAAGTAACGCCTCAACTTTGACTGGGGTAACTCCTCAACGCTGATTTGTCTTCATTTGTTGACCCCACTGGTAATTGGGAATTTGCCTAATATACCTTAGTGGTGGCACAACTTTGACTGGGGTAACGCCTCAACTTTGACTGGGGTAACGCCTCAACGTTGATTTGTCTTCATCTGTTGACCCCACTGGTAATTGGGAATTTGTCTAATATACCTTAGTAGTGGCACAACTTGGACTGAGGTAACTCCTCAACTTTGACTGGGGTAACGCCTCAATGCTGATTTGTCTTCATCTGTTGACCCCACTGGTAATTGGGAATTTGCCTAATATACCTTAGTGGTGGCACAACTTGGACTGGGGTAACTCCTCAACTTTGACTGGGGTAACGCCTCAACGCTGATTTGTCTTCATCTGTTGACCCCACTGGTAATTGGGAATTTGCCTAATATACCTTAGTGGTGGCATGATCAAGAACTTGATGATACATCAACGCAACTTTGCCGAAAAAGATTACTTTTTTTTTTTTTTTTTTTTTTTGAACTTTTACAACAAACTTGGTTGCATATTGCTCTGTTGGTTAACCATTTCCCGATCATTCTCTCTTTGAGGACAGGTATATATATTTTTGAATCTATATATATACATCGAATAGACCATCATACTCTACTTTTTTTTTTATAGGTTTGATGGATAAATTTTCTATTTCTCAAATCCCAAAGCGCGAGATAGTGCGCACATGTCAAGGTGCTCGGGTAGCTATCACTTCTTCTGAAGAGTATCCTTTTTTTTCTAAAGATGAAAGCAAGGAGCAGCCAGTTTTATTGATTCGTGAGGGTGAGCATGAGGAGGAATGTAACGCAACCCGTTGCCATTATCATACAGCAGTCATTGGGTGTTGTGCAAAAGATTGGGTTCTGGATAATGAAAATCCATATTTCTTGCGGAATTGGACTAAAATGGAGAAACATGATAGGATTATCAGCGGGTATCATGATCCTATACGAAAGTCTTTGAGGAAAGTGCTGATGCTCCAATCCTCCCATCATGAGCAAATTCATAGCTCGGGTGTACTTCCGACATTGGGCCATCGCATCACGAATCAAGAGACAAATTGGAGAGGAGATTTTCCGCTTCAAGGGAAGATGTTCTTCATCCCAGGATATTGGGAATGGGCTGAACTTATGTTAACCCGAAATAAGGACATTCTAGAAAAATCAGGGGTATATGATGCAATCCTCGCATCATTATTTTTATATAATCATAATGCTGATTTGATTCGCTCCTTTTGTGAGGCTTGGTGTCCAATCACAAATTCGCCTCATACACCGCAAGGGGAGATGTCTTTATCCTTATGGGATCTGAAAATTATTGGGGGATTGCCAATCACAGGGGAATTTTATGATGAGGTGGTACCTAGCCTAAAGGAGATAACTGGCCTTGATGAGAAGCTTACACCCATCCTTCCCTTCAGTTGCAGATTTCTTTTTCTCGCATATCATTGGGTTAGGCAAAGCAACCTTTTATCAGGAGATACATCTCATCACTCAGTAAGCCTTTCTTCCTGGATAACTTGGTGGTTTCGAGGCGATTTACGATACCATATTTCCAATTCTAAACAGACATCTTTTAAGAATGCTAAAGCGAGACAACAATATCCTTCTGGAAAATTTCCTTATCGATGTCGAACATCTAAAGAAGATTCGGTCCTTCATGATCTCGGGGTTTCTTCTAGAGATGAAGATGAAGTTTTACTTGCAGCCTTCTTATCTACTTGGTTATGTATGTTGTGATGCCAAACAACCATCGCTCTTGTATCCGCCCTGTTACTTTCAAAGTAGCAAGTCTTATGGCTCAGGGATTAAAATTCAGCCTAGCCATCCCAGTTCTTGCTAGTATTTACAATAGATTGAATATTATAGCGACTCATAAGGATGGACCTGACTTATGTCATGTGACTTTCCCTTGGCATTATATATTCGCCTGGCTGGGGTTATACTTCAACACTTATAGCCTCTCCAAGACTGCTCCAATGAAGCCATATATGTGTTCTATCGGAGGACCCGCTCGGAAGAGATTTTATACTGCAAGTAGTAGTCATGAAACACTTCGAAATTGTAAAAACGTGATTTGGTATTCCACTAGACCAAAATATATTGATAGTGTAATATTCAGGGAGGAACCGAATCGCCTAATGAGTGAATATGACTTTGAATATCTCATAAGTATTCGTTCTTGTTATTTGACGCTAAGGAGAGAAAGGCACTATATAGTAGAACCTTACAGTCCTCATCGTTTTGCAAGACAGTTTGGATATTGTCAAGACCTACCCGGCAGGTTGAAGGAAGACATCAGAGAGACAACTTTGAAAAATCTAGTATATCTTTGGAAATGCAGTGTTTTTAGAGGCTCATCTTCCGAATTCACCATGCCTCAATAGAAGGGGACTGACAAAGATATATTTGTGTCTGATGCTTTTCACAATTGGTGGGCCAGTAATACTAGTGAGTATTTCAAATACAGTCTGAGTGTGTTGAATTGTATGAACAAGATGGATGTTGTTCTTACAGCACCTAGTCGACCGCAAAGTGAGCTAGCATTAGTAATTATTCCAGCCGTGGAGGGTTCGAATAGCATGGGACATGGAATTGATGACAATACTTCAGACACACATTCTCAAAACTATACTGCAAATGACATCAAGGGAACACGTATTTCTGGTTCAAATGCGCTAGGTTCTTCTGACATAGTTGTGAAGACCCTCCTAAGTGTTCTTTCGAGTGGGAGCAAAAGATCAAGTTCCGAGGCGGCAGAAGAGACAAAGGTCGTGAAGAATGGTGTTGGTAACCATAGTGACCTTGATTCTGATCGTTGTAATTTTAGAAGACAGAAAAAGAATAACAACGATCCTCCTGTAAAGAAGAAGAGAACATCCCGTAAGAAAGGCAAATCAACAAAAGTGGCCTTATCAGTTGTAAGAAGCCGAGAACGTCTTCCAGAAATTCGACAATCTTCTATAATACCAGCCACAGACCCCAAATTTACTGACGGTCTGTTAGATGAGCCTGTATTAGTTGATATAGTACAATCTGCCAGTGAGACTTCGATTGGGGATGAAGGCCAAATCCGTCGAGGGGCAAGGCAGTTGCTTGAGCGTCGAATCTCTGCAGAGAAGGTAGTGGTTGCACCGATGCCTATCCCTTTAAAAGTTGACATGAGACACGTAAGTACAACTCAATTGGACATAGGTACTTCTGAGGTAAATATCACATCCTTTTTTTATTGTAAACTATTTTATCCAAAATTTGGTGGACAAATAAGTGATCTTTATGTTTTGTAGATTGCCCCATCTCTTCCACACTATCACAGTTCAATTATTGCACAGGCTGATGAGAGATCCAAACGTGGCTTTCCCACCAAAGAGATTACAGCTACCCCATCATTTTCAATATATCAAAAAGGGAGGATCGCTTCTGATGTTTTTGCTACAGCTGTTAAAAGCATGGGACATGCTTTGTTGACAAAGCTTAAAGCTGCTCCTTTTGATCGTGTTCTTCGAATGCAAGATGACGCTTTAGATGTCTATTCTAGTATTACTCATCTCAAAGGTGACTCAGCTCCCCCTGAAAGAACTAGTGGATTCTTATGCAGAGGATGTCAAAGCTTATCTTCAACAAGAGGCTTCTTTATTGAATGGCATCCCTTTGAGTGAGTGGGCCAAATTAAAAGCCAGTACAGCAGAGAAAATAGATGTTACTTCATCTTATTTGGCTTTGGCGCAACAACATCTTACTGACTGTTCGGGAGAGTTGGAGATAGTCATGGCGAAACGGGTCTCTCTTGAAAATGAGTTGCAAATCGTGCAAGAGAAAGAGTCATGCTTGAGGAGAGATGTAGCTACCAAAGAAATAGATGTGCAGGTTGCTGAACTGGAGGTTAAATCAGCACAAAAGGCATGCGAAGACATGGAATCAGTTGTACCTGTTTCAACTGCAGAGGCAGAGAATCTTCAAGATCTTCGAAAGATGGTAGAGGATCGCAGAAACTCAATCAAACCTTCTGATTGGATGGATGAAATACTTTAGATATTTCTTGCCCTTTTTTTTTTAATAGCTTTATGTTTCTTTTTTCCTTATTTTTTTTAGAAACATAAATTGTGCCTACTTTATTCATCATTTTTCATTTTTTTTTTGAAGTAGTTTATACTCTTGATTGAAGGATATTGTTTAAATCAAATACTTCAGAACATGCATGCTCAATTTAAACTCATGTGTCAAGAGTATATAATTTTTTTTTTTGATAGACCGAACCTGAGGTAACTTTACAGGCTGCCTACGTACCCTCATGAGGGATCAGGTCTTTACGTAGTTCGATTGGAACTCTAAGTTTTGCCTAGACTAACTTTTCAAGTTTAATCTAGCGAGCGATTTTCATTACATTTGGGGACATTTTATACTCGTATCAGGGAGTTAAAATAGATAATTTATGCTCTTATCAAGGAGCAGTGTAGACACTTTAGGCTCTTATCAAGGAGCGGTGTAGACATTTTAGGCTCTTATCAAGGAGCGGTGTAGACACTTTAGGCTCTTATCAAGGAGCGATGTAGACAATCTTTAGGCATAATACCTCTTTAAGAACTTGCCATTGATAGGGGCAAGCCTCCGACCATCTTGAGTAACGAGCTTGTATGCGCCATTGGAGTAGACTTCTTGAACAACATAAGGACCATCCCACTTTGAGACGAACTTTCCTCCGGTACGGTGAGAGATGATAATGGGTCTTCGCACGGCCAAGACCAAATCTCCTTGTTGGAAAGAACGTGGACGAACTTTCTTATTGAAGGCTCTACAAAGGCGAGCATGATAACACTCTAAGCGTTGCAGTGATTCAAGTCTTTTCTCATCTAGTGACTCCAATTCAGTGAGCCGCAACTGAGCATTTTGACCTTCAGTCAAGCCTTCTTGTATTGCAATCCGCAGTGATGGAATTTGACTTTCTAGCGGGAGGATGGCCTCCACACCATAAACCAAGGAATATGGAGTAGCCTGAGTCGGCGTCCGGTAAGTTGTTCGGTATGCCCAAAGAGCTTCTCCCATCCTTTCATGCCAATCTTTCTTTCATTTTGAGACAACTTTCTTCAACAATTTACATAGAGTCTTGTTGAATGCTTCAGCTAAACCATTGGCTGGGGCATTGTACATAGTAGAACGCCGTTGTTTGATATTGAACTTTTCACAGAACTTATCCATAAGACTGTTACAGAAGGGTGTTCCATTGTCAATCACAATGCAACGAGGTATGCCATACCTGTAGCACCCCGGACTTTTTCATCTTTAATGAATGGCACTTTCATAGCTAATTGGCCGTTTTCGTAGTCTAATTAATAAATAAGGGAGAAATTAGAAATTTCCAAATGTCAGAAATGTGCGTTTTCGAAAGACGAACCCAACGCAAGTTGAATCGTCGAAATCCGACGAGCGAGTCAAAAGATATGGTCAAAACAGTCCAGACATACAGAGCACCGATCGCTCGGTCCAGTCAGCGATCGATCGGTCCATAACCGATCGATCGGTAGCTATCGCACGGTCAGAAATTTTGTATGGGGAAATTTTCCAGAGAGTGAGTTTTTAACCGATCGATCGGTCATAAACACCGATCGCTCGGTAGGCAACCGATCGATCGGTCATAACCACCGATCGCTCGGTCTTCGCGTTTTTGCAGAAATTTCAGTAAGAGCGTTTTCATCTTTTGGGTGTTAAACCCTTACCCATAAGGGTTTGCTCGACCCTTTGAGGCCTCACTTACAACATTTGAGAGATTTGGGAGATAAGAGAGAAGAGAAAAGGGTTTCCTAAACCTAGGTTGCTTTTGGAGAAGAAATCAAAGGGGTGAAGACCCTAGATCGTCCCCAAGCACGTTTTCTTCACGATTTCAACTCAAGCTCGTGTGGAGGTGCATTCTCCAAGCTAGGGCAGCACTCACTCACGTTTTGGAAAGAGGTTTCTTCCCCCAACTCAGTCCCCTTCAAGCAAAGGCTTCCTCCTTCCAAATAGAGCTTCTATTTCAAGGTTTCTTCAAGATCAAACCTTGATCTAAGGTTAGTACACCCTACTAACTTACCCTAGCAATAAATCTAGGTTTTCCTTATGAAATGTGATTTATGCTATTATGTTTGCCTCCCATATGAAATGTATCATCTCCATGAACCTAATCAGATAAGAAAAGGTAGGATGTGTGGTGGGGGTTGATGTGGCGATTTGGATGCCGGGTGTATGTTTGGGTTATGTTTGGGTGGATGGAAATGGGGGATGGGGTACTTTACCATAATGAACATACCGTGATTTTTCGATGGAAAGAGCACTAAAAGAGAAGAGACCATTAGGAACCTTGCTGCTATGTGTTTGACAAAATGTCCTAACTAGATAAAGACATAAATGAAAAAACTGAAAGTAGACCTTATGCTGTGTTCTTATAATGAGAAACTTAATCAAATTGCCCGTAGATTCCCAAATTCCTATATGGTATACTGTGGAATGAAGTGCTATACACTACTCTTCCATGTCCCATCTGGTCATCATGATATACAAGTGCTACACACACCACACATGCAGGCATGAAACCGGTTTTCCAAGATTGTATTTGTATTGAAAATGAAACAAGACATGACAAGGAGGCTTGGTACCCAAGGAAGGGTGCTAGCCTCTGGCTCACCAGTGAAAATGAAACAGCACATGACAAAGGAGTTGGTAGCCCAAGGAAGGGTGCTAGCCCTGCTCACAAGTGAATGCAAGAGAGAACCTGACAAGGAGGTGGAGCCCAAGGAGGGTGCTAGCCTCATGGTACTGATGCTCAACAGTAGAAATGGAAACAAGAACATAAGACAATGATGTGTGGTTAGTCGC
>JABCRI010000090.1:0-69435 GCA_015143295.1 Tetracentron sinense
TTCAGATCCCCTTACTCCCAATTGGTTGTCTCTGGCTATCATCACCTGCACAAAGTAGCAGTATGTCCTCTTCCAAACCTGAACATTGGTCGTGTTTCTACGATTGTAATCGTCTCCTTCATAAGATCCTTATCCTTTACTATCTCAATGAATATGGAATGCGATAAAAACGTAGCCAACTCCAACTTCATTCCAAACAACAACCCCAACAATTAGTAGGACAAACAAAAAAACAACCCAATACAGCAAATTTCAAATAGATATCAGAAAAAATTAGAGGCAAACTAGAAGAAAATTTTATAGAGGAAACAATACACATGACCAACAACAAGATATTTAAATGACATATAGGATGAGGATCTTAATTTCATTATCTATGGCTGATGCGGGGGCAAGCAAAAAACAATATTTTTCAAAGAAGCAGAGAATGAGAATAACGTCACTGATATCCACAGCTTAGTTAACATACCGGATGCATAAAGGGCGTACCTTTTGCAGGGGTGTGGGATGAGCTAAATCAGAGCCCCAACAGTAGATTGGAGAAGTGCAAACAGATTCAGACCTTTCAAAGTGGGAGAAACAGTGGCCGAAGGAATCACCAGGGTGCGCATTCAGATGCTCCTATAAAAGGGACAAACAAAACCAATCACACGATTTCTTAATGGGTTACATATTTTTTTAAAGCTAATATCTGCATATATCTAGTTGACCACGATGTTACATAATTTAAAAAAACAAGAGGATGAGAACCAAGAAAAAAAATCATTATCATCCATACTATGAAATGGGGGTTGTAAATCAGCATCGTTTTGTACAGTATGGGCAGCAACAGCGTTTGACTCCGAATTTGCACTTGCAACGCTCACCATAGATTGCCCTCCTTGTCATTTAGACCATTGTACAACATGAAAAAATGTTTATGAAAGTTGAATTGTGAAAGTATGGAAAATAATACAAAACAATTAAAAAAAACATAAAACTAAGGAAATATAAAATTACAATAAATCCTTACTATTATAAAAGAGACTATTACAAAGAGAATGATAAGGGTAAATAACGGTGATTGATCTTTCTTATTATTACCAAGAAGACCCCAATATTTATGTTATCCTATTAACACATGATAATATTTATTGCAGGGTAGTATAGTAACTATGCAACGCAATACCTCCACGAAGAGGATCGCATTTCTGTAACTACTTTTTTAAAATAGAAAATGTATGGGACATGACTCTTCATACACATTTAAAGGGCTAGTGCTCCTCTTCTTTCATTCTACAAATTTGTTTCCATGTGGGGTTTAGTTGGTGGCATAAGCCGCATATAACTGAAATTCCACTTTTTTTTCCTCAAAATCAATGCTTTTGTGGGTTATAAAAGACTGAAGTTGGATTTTACATGAACAAAGGTCACTCTTAGTCCTACGAATTCAGTTTCCGTCAAGGTTTAAAAAAACGGTTTCGGACACTGTAACGGGCACAGCCGAAACCTTTACGTAATGCCGTTACGTAACGGTTTCGGCCTATACTTATTATTTTTTTCTTTTTTGCTTAAAAAAATCCAAAAAATTCCAATAAATAGAAAAACATATAATAGATGGGTAACAAGATACTTTTAAAGCCAATATGAAGCTTAAATTTTAGAAATAAGGAAATTAGATGGGTCGAGGGTTGAAACATACCCAAAATAAAGAACATGTCTTGGATTCCTTCAAATCTATGAATTAAACTCTAAATCAAGTTGTTAATTAATAAAAAATAAAAGAATTTTAGAAAAAAAAGTACTAAGAATAGGTGGAGAAGAAGAAATGAAGCAAATATGAGATTTTATAATGAGTTTAGGGATTTTCGGAACCCAGTCCTACGATCGAAACCTTTACGTATCGGGCATAACGCCCGTTAAATAATGGTTTTGAGCGTTACGGTTTTGTTTCGGGATAAACGGGTAAAGGTACGGTATCGGGTATCGGGTATCGGAGGTCACCGAAACCTTTACGTAACGGGCTTTACGTAACGGTTTTGGCGTTTTTTTAAACCATGGTTTCCGTGTAGGGTGTCGAAATGGAGAAAGATAGTGGCGGTACATTAAGCAAGCTATTTGAGAGTCTTGGTGGAGAAAGATAGGGGAAGCCACAAGGTTGGGTTCTCAGCTCTCATGTTTTACTACTCAAGTACTGCTATGAGATGGGGTGAAATATATAACAATCTATACATTGCCTTCATAATGGATGGAAACTGGAGGTATGCTAAGAAGTTGAATTTGAAAGAAAGGGAAGTCCACAGGGTTGGGTTCTCGGCTCTCTTGTTACTACTCAAGTATACTGCTATGAGATGGGGTGAAATATATGACAATCTATGCCTTCAGCGTTAACAATTTCAACCGACGACCTGATGATGTTCAGTATGTGATGGATTTGATACAGGAGAAGATTGAGTGGTTGCTCAAGGAAGAGAGCATTGTGAACCTTATGGGATTAGGGTATACTTTGTAGGGAACCTAAAACTCTTGAACAAGCCTGTCAGGCTAGCAGTCGAGAAGGCGATTGGCATCCACTGACAATCTGCCAATAAGGTTGTGCTCTTAATCTGCATGGCCTATACTTCCACAAATGAGATCGTGCATGCTGTTCAAGAATCTTACGAAGAGAAAATTTGAGATTTGAATTCAAGTGGAGCTTGCAATGGAGTGAATATTGAAGGAGTTGGAGGCAAAAACAATGGACTAGAATTATGGGTTGTTTACTCCTTCTACTTTTTTTTTTTTTCGTGAAATTATTTAAAAAATTAAATATAGATATTATTGGCTGTAAATAGATTATAGTTTTAATGTATTTGCAGATCTTTTGTTTGTTTTGGTGTAATACGATTTTGGAATTGTATTTACTATTCTCTTTCTCTCTTTCAAATCACTTGGTGGATGAGAGGACTGTACACTCACATGCATAGAAGGTACGTTCCGCTAGTAATAAATAATGTCTACGCTTTTAAGAAAATAAATAAATAATATTTTGATAAATTTCAAACTAAAAACATTTGATATTTGAATTTATTTAACATAGTTATAGGGGGTTGAAAGGATTTTAGGATATTAGAGAAAATTATCCAAAGAACCAATCGGCATACCATTGCCTAAGCATATTTGCACAAGATATCTTTTCAACCAAAACCTATCAAGCCAACAAAAGAGTACAGAGTGAATGAACCATACTAAATCCACAAATGAGAACTTTTCACACACAAACAACATCTCGGTTTGTCTTAGTTCAGAACCTAGTCTATGAATTATACAAATTCTTACTTATTGAGCATATACGAAGGGTAAATCATTTATTCAACCTAAAATATGTATTGTGATAAGAAAATTAAATCAAAGATTGGTGCCTACTCAAAGAGAAAATGGGGTAACAGGTATATGAATTTATAACTTAAAAGTAACAAAAACAGTATTCTGCAAAATCAGATTCAAACAATGAAGAAAATCAGCTAGTCTTAGCACTAAGCTAATGTTTCAAACTAGTGTTTCTCACAGTAAGGCGTGAAGCCGTGAACAGTACGGTACAGCAGAAACCTTAATACAAGTATCTGATAACAGTATCTGTTTTAAAAAAATTGGTTTTTTTTTTTTTTGGCAATGATTCTTTAACTGACGTCTTGTAATTTCCAAGAAAACCAGTCAAAAAAATACTAATATCAAAGGTTGAAATGTAAAGGAAAAAAATAAATTAACACCAGAATAGTTAAAACACAGATATCCGATTATTGGGTTTTCCATTTATCAGGAAAAATCAGAGCGAGCCAATGAGAATTCATAAGCAGAACATGCATGTAGCGGGGATGAATGCTAAGAATCTACGACCATCCAGGCAGTTTCTTCAAGAAGAAGAAGAAAAATGATTGATATTATGGGCAAGATGGTAAAATTTGAAAGAAAATATATACCTAGTCACCCTCGCCACTAGTTGAATTGAGAGAAGCCATGATTGTGAGGTGAAGCTGAGAGTCTCAGAGAAGTTAATAAGTAGAAAAGTAATAATTACAAGACTTGGAAATTAAAAGGAGTTTGATACACGCGTGGGCCTCCTCTTTTTTCTTTTCTTCTCTGAAACAAACCACAAAAACCAGTCATCAAACACGAGAAAATCAAAACAAAAACCCTAGAATTCAGCATTAAAATAACTCCCATTAAAGGGGGAAAAAAAAAAAGGAGAACTGCAGAGACTAACAAAGGGAGAGTCGATTAAATTTTAATTTCAGGTTAGGGTTTAGGGACTTACCAGCAAGAGCTTGTAAGGTTCCAACGAACCTCCGTTCTAAGGTTCTAAAGTGCGTTCGTTTCAACTGAGAGTGTGTGAGAGAAAAGAAAAGGAAAGGAAAGGAAAATAGAAAAAATTAAATTGGGTTTTTTCAGGAGACGGAAATGACCTTGAGAGGGTACCGTTGAGATTACCGTTGGAGGGTATAATGGGTAGGTTATCCAACAGTCCAGGTTCTGAGAGACAATGCGGAAGGTCCAGATCCTTCAAAAATTAAGGAGGAGTGAATGAAAGAAGAAAGCCAATGAGAATTAACAAGCTCTGCAACTGCTCTGTTTCGAATATTGAAAGACCTCTTAGAAGAACTCCGAAAAATCCCCAATTACTGAGGCTGTTCTTTTTTTTTGAAGAAGAAGAAGAATTCTAATAGAAAAGAAGAAGAAGAATTCTAATAGAAACAGAAAAGCAAAAACACACAATATAAGAAAATTTCCCAAACTTGAACTGGAAAAATCAATTAAAAAATTCGTAATCAAGTGAAAAAATCACAAACACCACTCCTCATAGATGACTGGAAAAATCAATTAAAAAAAAATATATAGAGTGTTACCTGACCAAAATCCGCCAAATTGAGAACACCATCGCTTGAAATCAACAAATTCGCCGGCTTGAGATCTCGATGAAGGATCGAATTCCTGTGACATGCATCGACGCCATGCAATATCTGAACCATCCACCGAAAGAGATTCCATTTGAAGATCTTGATTTCGCTCTGGTAATCGTGAATCCATTTCAGAGAAACGATGAGATCGTCGGCATTTCATATTGCGGCTGTAGATGCTCCAGCTTCGAGTGGGAGGATTCATGGATATCCTTTCGTATTTGGAAGAGAAATGCATATGATCTAGGGTTTCCAGTTGCAGAGCTCAGAATCAGTCACTTGAGATAATTGAAGGAGAAGGGATCCGTATCAAATCTTGTCCACGAAGATCCACATCCATCTGTGTTTTGCTTGTAGCCCTCTGCAAATTTGAAAGGAGGATAGTGAGAGAGACGTTCTGAGCTTAGTAGCACTTCTGAGAAAGTGATCACCGACTGACCGTGAGAGTGAGGAGAGCGTCGAATATACATAGAGGATACGCGTCTTTACCGTTACAAAAAGAGCAGTGAGATCGAATCACAGCCAATCGCTATTGGAATGGGGAGAGTTCAATCGCCACCCCCCCCCCCCCCCCCCCCCCCCCCCCCCACCCCCATCAACACGTGTCCTTATTAATCCCTAATAACTATGATTAAGATCTACAATCTAGAGGAAAGTACGGAAATAGGCCTCTAATTACGAAATAACCCGAAAATGAGCTCCACTTTTTGGGAATTATTTCTGTAGGCTCCTACAGTGTTTTTCGTACAGCACGTGCTTTCCCTTGTGTTTCTTCTCTCCAAAATATCATCATCTCTGTTCAGAGACCCCTTCAACACCGTGTGAGCCTTTAAGTCCTGAACACAAACTGAGCTCAATTCAAGCTTTCTCCTTCGTTGCAACTGAGCTACCCTTCTGTTTCATCTGAAACCCTTTTGAAAAAAAAAAAACATTAAGTGTTTACATTGAGTGCAGGTTTTCGGTATTTTGTGTAATTATAGTGCATTTTCGATGTCTACATTGATTTTTTTTCAGGATTTTCTGTTAATATTGTTCCCGTATTCTCATTTTCGATGCTTACAATGCTTTTTTTCGGTATTTATGTGAATACAATTCTCATTTTCGATTGTTACAATGGGTGTTGTTTTTTGGTATTTTATGCAATTATATTACATTTTCGTTGTCTTCATTGATGTTTTTCGAGATTTTTTGTTAATAATGTTCTCATGTTCTCATTTTCGATGCTTACAATGCATTTTTTCGGTATTTATGTGAATACAATTCTCATTTTTGATAGTTACAGTGGGTGCTGTTTTTCGGTATTTTATGCAATTATATTGCATTTTCGTTGTCTTCATTGATGTTTTTCAGAATTTTTTGTTAATAATGTTCCCATGTTCTCATTTTCGATGTTTACAATGCATTTTTCGGTATTTATGTGAATACAATTCTCATTTTTTATGGTTACAGTGAGTGCTTTTTTTCGGTATTTTATGCAATTATATTGCATTTTCTTTGTCTTCATTGATGTTTTTTAAGAGTTTCTGTTAATAATATTCCCATGTTCTCATTTTCGATGCTTACAATGCATTTTTTCGATATTTATGTGAATATAATTATCATTTTCGATCATTACAGTAGGTGTTGTTTTTCGGTATTTTATGTAATTATATTGCATTTTCGTTGTCTTCATTGATGTTTTTCGGGATTTTTTGTTAATAATGTTCCCATGTTCTCATTTTCGATGCTTACAATGCATTTTTTCGGTATTTATGTGAATACAATTATCATTTTCGATGGTTACAGTGGGTGCTGTTTTTCGGTATTTTATGCAATTATATTGCATTTTCGTTATCTTCATTGATGTTTTTCGAGATTTTTTGTTAATAATATTCCCATGTTCTCATTTTCGATGCTTACAATGCAATTTTTTGGTATTTATGTGAATACAATTCTCATTTTCGATGGTTACAGTAGGTGCTGTTTTTCGGTATTTTATGTAATTATATTGCATTTTTGGGATTTTCTGTGAACTCTTTTACTGATCTTTTTCAGGATTTTATGTTATTATTCTCATTATTCTCATTTTCGATGGTTACAGTGGTTTGCTTTTATGATATTGCAGATAATGCTTATATCAGTAGTTTGCTGTTATGAAGGTGAGTGGAACATTGAGGACCCTAATGCTAGAGGGTACATGTACATTGGTGGAAAATAAAAGTTGTTACAGTTATCTTCGAAAATGAAATATGAGAAACTATTGGATAAAGTTTATAAATTGACTAACATTCGACCGGAAGAGTATAAGATTATATTGAGTTGTTTGATTCCTATACCAGTGCCAATTCCTCCCAGTGATATTACAAATGATGAAGATCTGCGGACATTTCTTTCACATGTGAAGAAAGTAGAAAATAAATTCCTATTGCCATTATATATATCGAAGGTAAGGAAACTTGTACCACAACCAGGGTTTGGTTTGAATTCTCTGAATTCTGAATATCAGCATGTTCAGGAGGAGGTTGTTGATCCTCATATTCAGGAGACTTTCGTTCCTATCTCTAAACAGATGACCTATGTTCCTTATTTCCCTTCCTGTCCCACTGAGGTGACTTATCCAATGATAAACTTGACAGCCGGAGTCAGCCAATATTCAAGTTTTGTGCCCAACACTTATGTGGACAACACTAATACTATGATTAGAAACAGAATTGAAAATTTTGGGGTTGAAAATGATATAGGTGATGAAAGTAGAGAAGGATCATTTAATGAAGAAGAGCATGATTTTTATAGTGATTTTGATGAAGATGTAGCAACATACGATGTTGAAGATATTCGTCAAGACTTTGTACATAGGGAGGCAACAACACATCCGTTGGACACACAAACTATACACTCTCACACCCCGCATGTTGATATTCCTAGTTCCTCAACGTCTGTTTTTCGTCGAGTAAGACAAGTAACACCACAAGCTCTTCCAGAATCATCACCACATGCTCCTCCAGAGGCTCTGCCAAATGTGAACGAACTAGATGACTATGTAAATTGGGAAGCATAAGAGATTGAGGCTGTAACGAAAGAAAGTAATGAAATATCACTTGGGCAATTATTTAAGGACAAAAGACATCTTCAAAATGTATTGTCTAGATATACGAGGCAAAAAACTTTCCAATTCAAGGTTATGGATTCAAATAGACAAAAGTATACAGTCAGATGTCTTGTAGATAATTGCACATAGAGGTTGCGTGCATCGAAGGTGAATGAAGTTAGTGTCTTCAAAATAAAGACTTATAATTCACATCACGCTTGTGGATATCCCTTACATGGTGTCGATCATCGACAAACAACTAGTTTAGTTGTGAGTGACATGGTTGTGGGACGTATTAAGGCAAATGTTTCATATAAACCCAAAAAGATTATTCATGATGTGTGAGAAGAATATGGAGTTAAGATGAGTTATCGGAAAACTTGGAAAGCTAAGGAGATTGCAATTGAAATAGTTAGAGGTTCATACGACCATTCTTATGCCGAACTCTCTGCCTATTTTCATGAATTTAAAAGGACTAATCGGGGAACAGTAACAACAATAGTGGCCGACCCTGAAAATGAGGCATTTGAAAGGTGTTTTATTGCTCTTGGACCGTGTCTTCGAGGTTTTCAAACGACTTTATGAAAAGTAATAGCCATTGATGGGACGCACTTAAAGGGAAAGTACAAAGGAATACTAATCGTCGCAACAACTCTAAACGGAGACAATCACATATTTCTAGTTGCCCTTGGGATAGCGGAGTCGGAGAACAATATTACTTACAACTTTTTCTTAACTCAATTATCAAGAGCACTTAGACACCTAGATGATCTAGTGATAGTAACTGATCGACATGCCAGTTTGATAAGTCAAGTCCCTGTTGTATTCTCACATGCAATTCATGGTTACTGCGCATTCCACATTAACCAGAATATGTATGCAACATTAAAGGATAAAGAATTGTATAAGTATTTTTGGAAAGCTGTCAAGACATGTAGACAAAGCGAGTTTCATGAGATGATGTCTCAACTCACAGCCCGCAAACCCCGAAACACTCAAATGGTTGGATGCAATACCGAAAGAGAAATAGGCCCGAGCCTTTTATACTGCGAAAAAATATAATATGCTGACTACAAACATTGTCGAGAGCTTAAACAGTTTGCTGAAAGCGAGAGAATATCCAGTCACTATACTTATGGAGAATGTACGACTCAAGATACAACATATGTTCTACAACTGAAGTATCAATGCTATGTAAATGAATGACAAACTAACAACATGGGCAGAGAAGAAAATACAAAAGGGAATGACAGAGGCACGTTATCTGGACTGTCATGGAATTGTTATGTATGAATATTACGTGGTTGGGCAAAATAATCAAGACACTAGGAAAATTCTTGACGGGAATTGCACTTGCGGGAAATTCTATAAAATGGGGTTGCGTTGTGCACATACCTTGAATGGATATACAAAGTATCGGGTAGACCCATACGACTACTGTTCGCCATACTGCACATCAATGGCATACCAAGCCACCTACCAAGAGTCAATATATCCATTGGTTGAGACAAAATCATGGGACCTCCCACCAGAAGTCATGGTAGAAATGGAAAGAATTAAACCACCGGTGAGAAGAAGACGTTCAGGGAGGTCGAAAAAGAATAGAATTCTCTCATGGGGTGAGGCAAGGTCCACTGTAAGATGTGGACGATGCAAACAAACTGGACACAATAGGCAAACATGTAATAATGTTATCCCCCAATGTGGTTGAGTGTAATAATGTTATGCCCCAGTGTCTAGTGTTTAATGTCATGGAAAAAATCTAATGCTTAATGAAAGGTTTGTTTGTTACGAGATTCTTGATTGAAGAAGTAAAACACTTCTTATGCTTTGAACACTGCTGTTATGAGTACAAAATACCGAAATTGAAACCTCTTATGTGTGCAAAAGATCGAAATTGAAACTTATTCTGTTTGAAAACTGACGAAAATGGTACCTTTTACGAGTGCAAAACCCCGAAATTGAAATTTTGATGTCTGAAAACTGATGAAAATGAGCCCAAAACCCCGAAATTGAAACTCTAATGCTTTGAAAACTAACGAAAATGGGTTAAAAACCCAGAAATTGAAACTCTGATGATCTGAAAACTAACGGAAATGGACCCAAAACCCCAAAATTAAAACTCTGATGCTCAGAAAACTATCGAAAATGGGCCCAAAACAACTAAATTGAAACCTCTTCTCACTGACAACTGACGAAAATGAAACCTCTTATGAAAGCAAAACCTCGAAAATGAGACCTCTTGTCAATGCAAAACTCTAAAATTGAAATTCTGATGCTCTAAAAACTAACGAAAATGAGTCCAAAACCCCGAAATTGAAACTCTGATGTTCTAAAAACTAACGAAAATGGGCTCAAAACAACGAAATTGAAACTTCTTCTTATTGAAAACTGACAAAAATGAAACCTCATATGAATACAAAACCCCGAAAATGAAACCTCTTGTCAGTGCAAAACCCAGAAATTGAAACTCTGATGCTCTGAAAAATAATGAAAATGAGTCCAAAACCCCGAAATTGAAACTCTGATGCTCTAAAAACTACCGAAAATGGGCCCAAAACAACAAAATTGAAACCTCTTCTCACTGAAAACTGACAAAAATGAAACCTCTTATGAATGCAAAACCCCGAAAATAAAACCTCTTGTCAGTGCAAAACCCCAAAAATTGAAACTCTGATGCTCAGAAAACTACCGAAAATGGGCCCAAAACAACGAAATTAAAACCTGTTCTCACTGAAAACTGAAGAAAATGAAACCTCTTGTCAGTGCAAAACCCTGAAAATGAAACCTCTTGTCAGTGCAAAACCCCAAAATTGAAACTTTGATGCTCTGAAAACTAACGAAAATGGGTCCAAAACCCCGAAATTGAAACTCTAATGCTCTGAAAACTATTGAAAATGGGCCCAAAACAACGAAATTGAAACATCTTCTCACTGAAAACTGACGAAAATGAAACCTCTTATGAATGCAAAACCCCAAAAATGAAACCTCTTGTCAGTGCAAAACCCCAAAATTGAAACTCAGATGCTCTGAAAAATAACGAAAATAGGTCCAAAACCCCGAAATTGAAACTCTGATGCTCTGAAAACTACCGAAAATGGGCCCAAAACAACGGAATTGAAACCTCTTCTCACTGAAAACCGACGAAAATGAAACCTCTTGTCAGTGCAAAACTCCGAAAATTGAAACTCTGATGCTCTAAAAACTAACGAAATGGGTCAAAAACCCCGAAATTGAAACTCCGATGCTCTGAAAACTACCGAAAATGGGTTAAAAACAGCGAAATTGAAACCTCTTCTCACTGAAAACTGACGAAAATGAAACCTCTTATGAGTGCAAAACCCCGAAAATGAAACCTCTTATCAGTGCAAAACTTCGAAATTGAAACTCTGATGCTCTGAAAACTAACGAAAATGGGTCCAAAACCCCGAAATTGAACTCTGATGCTCTGAAAACTATCGAAAATGAGCCCAAAACAACGAAATTCAAACCTCTTCTCATTGAAAATCGACGAAAATGAAACCTCTTATGAGTGCAAAACCCCGAAAATGAAACCTCTTGTCAATGCAAAACCCGGAAATTGAAACTCTGTTGCTCTGAAAACTAACGAAAATGGGCCCAAAACCATGAAATTGAAACCTAGTTTGTCTGAAAACCTTGAAAATGAGTATGTTCTCCCTGAAAACTGACCAAAATGACAGGAAAATGACAAAATTGCTTCGAAATAACGAAAATGAGTGACATAACAAGTCAATAACGAAAAAATGACAGTTTTGCACTGTCAAAACAAACCATGAAATTCACTATAAATGAGTCACATACTATACAAAATTCTCCTAAAATGTTCTGTACAAATTGTACAAAATATTACATTACATTACATTCTCCAAAACATACACCCTATCTATCATAGAAATTGAATACAGCACATCCCACTAATCACGGATTTACAGACCCCTTCGAAATATCTAAAGTTATTCGCTTCTGGAATTTATAAACATGTTCCTGCAAATACAGTTACATAAAGTCAATATGGTGCAAATGATTGAAGATAGTCAAAGTCCCCAATGTCAGTATGAATACAAAGAATAATACCTGCTTGAACTCAAGGGGTAAGTCAGCACATAACAACTCAATAAATTTCATAACGAATATTCCACAATCGTGGCTGCATATCAAAAAAACATGTATTTAGGATGATGAGCCATATTAGTTTATTGGTAAATATGAGATTAAGTGTTTTGGAAAACTTACGTATTCTTCTGTTGTGGTATATCTTCGACTTCTATAACCTCCCATTTTTTGCCTTCGAAGGCTGCCTTATCACTGAAGATGTGGAAAAATGCAGGCATCCTGACAGTTAAAAAAATCACTGTGGCCATGTGTTGTTCTGCATGATGTTCATAATAGGAGTCGAAAAGGAGGATACGCCTTCTTGGGGGTTCAAGCACAACCAACGCCCAGTGATTTCCGGGGTTGATAGGGAGCTATACCCTTTCACATTCTCATATATGGGTCCCTAATCGAACCCCCAAGACAGCATCCTTAAAGCCTGACCCCATCTTATTGACAATGTCCTTGCGGAGATTGTCGTTCTTCATCACAGTTTGATAAGTGTTAAGGGAAGCACAATGGTGACTGCATAGTTCAAACTGAAACATAACACAAATTAGTACATTGTAGAAATTGTGGAAAGTAAATGAGTTGTTTCAGTTAAATGGCGTACCATGAACCAACATTTAGGAAATCACACACTTGCATGTATGAGAAGTATTGCTGTTGTCTTCGGGCCAACAACTCCGTCCATATGTCAATGTGCTGTCATATTTATCCAGAAGTTAGATAATATTGGAAATGGTATTGCGTAATGTTGAAAATGGCCACTGTAATGTGAAATATTAAAAAAATGGCCACTGTTGCAGAAAATGATTACTGTAAAATGCCAAATGACATATGTACTGTGCAATTATGAATAAATTGACTGAAATAAATGCCAAAAATGGCTGCCTGATCTATCCAAAATGCCGAAAATGACTACTGTAATGTGTAAAATTGCCGAAAATGATTACTAAAATTCGAAAAAAATGCCAAAAATTGCTACTGAAATGTGCATAATTACCGAAAATGATTACTGCAATATGAAAATACCGAAAATGGCTATTGAAATGTGCATAATTGCCAAAAATGATTATTGTAATCCCAAAAAATGCCAAAAATGGTTACTGTAATGTGCACAATTGCCGAAAATGATTACTGTAATCCAAAAAAATGCCGAAAATGGTTACTGTGATATGCATAATTGCCGAAAATGATTAC
This sequence comes from Tetracentron sinense, assembly GCA_015143295.1. Lineage (NCBI taxonomy): Eukaryota > Viridiplantae > Streptophyta > Magnoliopsida > Trochodendrales > Trochodendraceae > Tetracentron > Tetracentron sinense. The sequence goes on from JABCRI010000090.1 coordinate 13,297, forward strand.
TGTAAACTGTAATCTGCAAATTTGATGAAAATTACTCAAAAAATGCCTTAAATGGCTATTGTAGTGTTACTAAAATGTAATAATGATCATTAATAAAATAAAATTCAATGGTGGGTATGATGTAATGGGTTTACCATTGAATCAATTCATGTAGTTGACTTAGCAATATGTAGAGCCCCGGACCTTTTCACATTTAATGCATGACACTTTCGTTGCCATTTTGTCTTTAAAGAGGAATAATTAATAAATAAGGAAGAAATTGGAAATTTCGAAACACTAGAAATGTTCGTTTTCGAAGTACGAACCCAACGCAAGTTGAATCGTCAAAATCGGACGAACGAGTCAAAAGTTATGGCCAAAACAGTCTGGACTTGCAGGCAACCGATCGCTCGGTCCATAAAGCGATCGATCGGTCCAAAACCGATCGATCGGTAGCTATCGACTGGTCAAGATTTTTGTATGGGGAAATTTTCCAGAGAGTTGATTTTTGGTCGAGAGATCGGTCAACACACCGATCGCTCGGTAGGCAACCGATCGATTGGTCATTAACACCGATCGCTCGGTACTTGCGTTTTTGCAGAAATTTCAGTAAGGGTATTATGGTCTTTTGGTCGGTTCACTCTTACCTTAAGAGTTTAACCCGAGCCTTTGGGGCTCATTCTCAACACTTAGAAGATTTGGGGGATTAGAAGAGAGGAGAAAGGGTTTCCTAAGCTAGGGTTTTGCTTTTGGAGAAGAATCAAAGGGGTTTTGAGACCCTAGATCACTTCAAGTCCGGTTTTTCTCCAAGATCACGGCTCAAGCACTCGTGGAGAGCGTTCCCCAAGCTAGGGCAGCACCTCACGGTCGTTTTTGGAAGGGGTTTCTTCCTCATTTCTTCAAGGTCGGTACTTCTTGCTACCCTCCTAGTTATAGTTCCTCTTTTCCCTTTATTTTCCTTATGTACACATGTGCTAGGAGATGGATGGTTGTGAATGGTGAATGGAGATGGAATGGGCGATTGGATGCCAATGGTTGTGTTGTGACGATTAAAATGGGGAGGACATTGTTCCAATAATGAACATACATGCATGATTTGAGTAAAACTCATCTAGAAAAGCATGTTGTAGGTTAAATCAATAATGAACACACCATGTTTGATGAAATGCCGAGATGAATGAAATTAATAATAAATAAAGAAATTGCATGCTTAAACATTCATGGAAATTGCTAGGGTTATGGTAGTGTGTTTTCTTGCTTTCCCTAAATGATGTGAATATTACATTGCTCAATCATTGATGTTATATGTGTTATGAATTACCCAAATGTCATATTTAAATTTAAATGCAAGTATGTATACGATTCCCACGAGCACGGCATGCATGACATGATTTATCGAGGTTTTCAAGAACATGGTTAGAGGTGGGACATATCCTACGATATGTTTTACCTCGCTTTTCACAAGAAAACAAGAACTAACATTCCACGAGGGGTCTCCCCTCACTCACAAGTGCATATCATGAAGAAGGGCCTCACTTCCCTCGCAAGTACATACATATCATGAAGAAGGGTCTCCCTTCCCTCTCAAGTGCATTGCATAAAGAAGGGTCTCCCTTCCCTCTCAAGGCATCTCTCAAGCGCATCTCACAAGGATATCTCACAAGTGTATCTCACAAGTTACATGATCACAAGCAAGCACGCATGACATGCATGACATGACACGTACGACACGCTCAACAAGATCAAGCAAGACAAACACGACAAGCTTTCAAGTACGAAAAGATATTTCAAGCCAAGTCAAGTGCACGATGTTTTCAAGAGGTTTTATCGGCTTTCTACGAAATACAAGCATGATTATAAATTGCTTTACTTCCTTGTATGATATGAATTGTTTCCGTCTAACATATATGAATTGCTCCTGATTTATGTATTGCCATTTTTATGCTATGACTATTGGTTAGTATTTGGTACCCGCTGAGTATTCCATGCTCAGCCGTACTTCTTATGTCGGCAGATTCTGAGGGAGCTGCTGCTCCATTTGATGTTTGTGCTCTTGGTCCATGGGTGGAAGAGGAGTACGTCGAGAAGCCTTTGGAGGAACCTCCCGTAGAGGGTTATCAGTAGGTGGTGTTAGATTCTGAGTGGATTAGCTGTGGGTGAGCATGAGTGATTATATCCATGTATTTTGGCGGGCATGTCCGCACTTTCTTTGTTTTGATTTCTTTGTATTAAACTTGGACCATGTGTATATACTTAGAGGTTGTTAGACTTCCGCTGTGTTTTATAGTTATGTTTCCACTGTCATCCTCTATTGTATATGCTCTGTGGGTTCTTGCAGGTTGGTTTGTCAAGCAAGTCATGTAAGCCATGATTAGTCGTCCAAAGTTCACTCTAACTCCTAGGGTGGGTTTTGGGTCGCGACACAATATCCCCCACCAGTTCTGGTGTGATAATAATATTATCGATAGTTTACGAGGTGTTCCATTTTTTATGAACTCGCACAATTCCTGATGCTTAATAACTGAGAAGGGATCTTCGATGTCGACAGTGGTCCTTGTCACCTTCCTTCTTTTCAATTCAATGAAAGGGGAGCGCAGATATTGTGACTTGATGTGTGGCCTCTTTGATACCTGCGTAGTATTTGCGTCTTCTACCTATTACCACATATAAGAAGGTCAAAGTTTATAGTAGGACGAACAAAAATTATAATAATGTAAAGATTCAAAACACAAACCTGAGCATCTTCAACCCCCTTAGATTCTGGGATCCCCTTAGTGTATTGATTGGTCGGAATGATATCCATCTAATTCTTAAAATCGACCGAAAATTGAGGGCTCAGAATGGGATTTATCTTCTCATCATTTACCGAGGATTGTTGACTTAGAATTGCATCCATCTTATCATCATTGACCGAGTGTTGAGGACTTGGAAATTTGGCATCCATGTTTGCAAATTTGGCCTCAATAGTGGAAGCCAAGTTATGTAAATTTGAGGACACCTTCTGTATATCTGAGGACACCTTCTGTATATCCGAAGACATACACTCGGCAACTCGCTCAGACACTCGGTTAACAATTCTGTCAACCACACGATCAAAAATGTCTCCATTGCGCGATCCACTGCATTCTTGATAGTGGAATTGATATCATGAACCTGGACATATTCAAAATCAGATACAACTGTCAAAAATCCCGAAAATGGCTACTATGACACTAAAAATTTCCGAAAATCAAACAACTAGTAACCCAAAAATCCCGAAAATGACTGAAATAACTATTTAAGAATCACGAAATTGGTCACTGTGACCTTAAAAAATCCCAAAAATGGCACTGTCACATCAAAAGTCCAAAAAATAACAGCAATAACTAACTCATAATCCCGAAAAAATCACTGACCTAAAAAATGTTGAAAATGGCTCCTACTCTAAAAACCGAAAATGGCTCATGTCACCCACAAAAATCCCGAAAATGGCTTCTGTCACCCTAAAAAACTTCGAAAATGGCTCCGTCACCCTAAAGAACCCCGAAAATGGCTTCTGTCACCCTAAAAAACCACGAAAATGGCTCCTATCACCATAAAAAACTCCAAAAATGCCTCCTGTCACCCTCACAAATCCCAAAAATAATTGAAATACCAAACTCATAATCCCGAAAAAGGTCAATGTGACCCTAAAAAATCTCACAATAAATCACTATCAATATTCGTACCGTTTTTTACCTATCCTCATTCCTTCTCTTTGTCTCCGGAGATGGGGATGGACTTGCATCATCACCACCATCGCCAGCACCACAATCACCACCATAATGACCACCGTAACTATCACCACCATCACCAACACCATCACCACCATAACTCTCCTCATTCCTTCTCCTCTTTGCCGGAGATGGGGATGGACTCATATCATCATCACCACCATCTTCCACATTTTCCTTCTCCTCCTCCTCCTCCTCACCACCATCACTATCATCATCATCACCATCATCATCATCACCACCACCATCACCATCACCATCATCCTTAGCATCCTCATGCCCGCTCTTTGATCGGCCCAATCGTGCAAGCACGTTCTTCACTACTTGTTGCTTTTTCTCTGCAACAGTGAGCTTTATATTGCTCAGCTTAATCTGTAATACACCAAATGATATGTTATACATATACATTTTGTTAAAGAAAAAGTTTAAAGTTGAAATTAAATATGCAATTAATCTTATGCAATTACGTACGTTATTTAAATTAAAAATGGAGGTTGCGAGAGACTTATAGCTGAGATATGATGTATTATTCCACCGCAATACATGTGGAAACGTCATAGCACCTGGGGGTGCATTACAAGCACATACTCTCCCAAGTGTTGGGATGCACTCATAAGCCCAAATCTGTCATTGTCACATAAATTTTAGTATTAGTGTAAGTAAATTCAAAACAAATTACCTAACACGGTAAACTTGTCCGAATTAGTACATGATATGTTTACCTGGAAGGCAATAGCACATCCGTTGATATTGTACTGCTTCTTCATAAAATGAGCAGTTCCCAAGCCATCCTTGCACAACTTAAAACCCACAGTGCCCCAGGGGTAATTGTTGAAGGCCTCCAAGTTGTCAACTAGGTACAAATGCCTTGTGTTCACAACTACATGAGTGTCGGTCCCCACGAGCAACAACTCAACATAAAGGACAAGTGTCAACTTCACTGCATCCAAGTCATTGCCACATGCCTTCAATGCCTCAACAACATTTGCCTTTTTAATGACAGCCAAGTTCCCAAACTTGGGCATTAAGGCCCATGAGCAACGTAAAGTCCAACACCATGAACTCTACCATCTTCCCATATACTTCAAAACATAGGCCTGCTTTACGGCTTTCGAGAAAATGATGGACTAACTGACCACATTGTGGTATTCTAGGGATCTCATATAAATGTCCAAAGCAACTCTCCATTCAGATTCTCTTCCGTTCTGGCTTCTCCTCCAATAAGAGCTTTATCTCCTGAAACCAAACTACAAGGAAGCATTTTATTGAGGGTTGAGTTTTTATTTCTCTTTCTCTTCGCTTTCCACTACCCTTCCCCTTCTCCCCAGCTTTATCCCTACCAGCTTTCTTTTTTATGCGCATCTTGTAACTGCACAGATGTACAACAAGAAACAACTCAGACTAATCCCACAAATGCTCACTGTAATAACCAAAAGCATCGAAAATGCTCACTGTAATTAACAAAAATAACGAAAATGAAAACTGGCATGGCAGATAAATCCAGAAACTGAGTACATCAAATCAAGAAAATACCAAAAATGTTTACTATCACAAGAGAAAAATCCAAAAAATTAGCACAATACCATCGAAAATGAAAACAGAAAATACCGAAAAAGACCACTCACTGTCCATAGACAAAAACCAAAAAAATTAGAACAATACCATAAAAAATGAAATGAAGTCAAAAACAGGGAAAAACAGGAAAATACCGAAAATCACCTTAACACAGTCATAAGAGAAATTCACAAAATGAGCACAAAACCAAAGATAATGCACACACAAGATTGGAAAATACCGAAAATGATAACAGAATAACAGGAAATATCGAAAATGACCACTGTGCTAAGACAAAAACCAACTAAATTAGAATAATACCATTGAAAATGAATTGAAGATAAAAACAGGAAAAAACAGGAAAATATTGAAAATCATCTTTTCGCAGTCATAAGAGAAATTCCACAACATGAGCACAAAACCAAAGATAATGCACACATAAAAATGGAAAATACTGAATATTATAACTGTCACAAGAGCAAAATCCTGAAATTAACAAAATACCATCGAAAATGAAAACAGAAAAACAGGAAATACCGAAAATGACCACTGTCCTAAGAAAAAAATAAAAAAAATTAGAACAATCACATTGAAAATGAAATGAAGACAAAAACAGGAAAATACCGAAAATGATACTGTCACAAGAGCAAAATTCCAAAATTAACAAAATACCATCAAAAATGAAAACATAAAAACAGGAAATACCGAAAATGACCACTGTCCTAAGACAAAAATAAAAAAAATTAGAACAATAACATCGAAAATGAAATAAAGAAAAAAATAGCAAAATACCGAAAATGATACTGTCACAGAGCAAAATCCTGAAATTTACCACAATATTATCGAAAATGAAAACAGAAAATATCGAAAATGACCTGATCACTGTCATTAGAGTAAATCCCAAAAATGAGCAATATACCATCTGAAATTTTGTTAAAATCATGCAAATCAGCATTGTACTAAACAATAATCCAGAAAAATGAACTAAACCATCGAAAATCACGAAATGTAACTGTAACCATCGAAAATGAGCATTTTAATAACAAATAATGCCAAAAAAGACAACAAAACACCGAAATCTTGAAAAATTCATTCACTGTGGGGCCCATTTTTGAACTTGGAAATTTTCAAAAAGTATAAGACTTACCCCTCTTTTGCTGAATACCTCGAGCTTTTGTTGTTGTTCTTCTTGTTCTTCTTCTTCTTACCCCACTTTTGCTGAATACCGTGAACTTTTTTTCTTCTTTTTCTTCTTCTACTGTGGTTGAAACAAAACTCTACTGGAAAAGTATGGGTTTTTCCTTCTTCTTCTTCTTCTTCTTCTTCTTCAATACGATGCCTATTGTAGAGGAGTGGGGAAGTGGTAACGATTTGAAACAAAGAGTAAAGAACTGTTGTTCCGTATTTGGGGTTTCCGAAGGGTTTCAGTTCCAGTTCACAGGTAATGTTTCCGGGAAGACACCAACAGTCGCAAGGGTATTTTGGAGAGAATAACATTTGGAAACGCACATGTTTTTTGCTCGCACGCATGAGAGCCTAAAAAAATAAATTATTAAAAGTGGAGCCCATTTTAGGGTTTTTTTTTTGTAATTTGGGGCCTATTTCCGTACTTTCCTCTACAATCTAACATTGGTTTTTAGAAGAAAATAATATTAACCTTAACGGCTTAATCTGTGTTAAATAATATTTTCCTAAAAACCAAGGTATTATTGAACCTAAGGGTTTAACCATACTTAATAGAGATTACCAAGGACATGTGTTGACATGTGGGTGCGATTGAACTCTCCCTGAGTTCGATTATTGGCTATGATTCTATCTCGAAGCGGACCGCGCATTCGGCTAATACTAGTCCACTTGTCCCTTTTAACACCCCTTTTAACTATGATTATGCTTAATTAAATTTAGTTTAATCATTTTTATTGTTTTTTAAAAATCATGATTGGATGGATGAACCTTAAGGGTGAGCCAATATTGTATGTGTTAAAAAGAGTGGGGCGGACTAATGAGGATGGGTAACAGAATGTGTGATCTATCTATTTCCTTTATAAAAAAAAATTGAAGCTAATAGAATACGGGTTAATCATTGCTCTTTTTCCTTTAGAACCGGTTGAGGTCACAAAATAAAAAATTGTTTTTTAGCCTGTTGAATAGTTTGCAATGACAGATATCTCATCCACATGTCATAACTCCTTTTGCTGCCAAATATCATCATCGTATGTACGTTCTTACTTGTTGAGTTCAAAGGTAGTTAAAAGGGCTTTGTGAGAGGCGAGACTTGTCCCTCCTTCATGGTATAATGAGCGAATTATTGTACTTTGTTTTTGCTTTTGTATAGCCAAAATTTAAGATGTTTTTAAAGGAAACAACACATGTTCTTTTTTTTTTGGTAGAAAGAAAATTGTATTCAAAGGTAGGAAGTTACATGAGATACATGAGGAATCCCTGCACTTGGCTAGAGATCCCAGTTACAGAGACGTTTGCCTGAATAACAATGTTATCGATGCTCCTTTTGAGCAATCTCTAGGCCAGATGATGAGCTAATGCATTAGCTTTCTGAGGGATGAAACCTATCTTCACTTCCTAGCTTTGTTCTTCCAAGCTTTGAAGAGCTAGAGGGAGGCTGAACGAACCGTGAACCTTCCATTTTGACAATGGTGCATCGATCAGGGGCATTGAAAGAACTGATCGAAATCTTCCAAATCTTCTGAGCTGTAGAGTGACCAAAAAATCTTTGAAGCTCTGGGGTATTCCACCTACCTTCTTCTTTTAGGATGAAATCCGACACTTTCTTGTTTGTACTCATCGATCCCGCATGAGGATTTGCCATAAATTGTGGCAAGGATGAAATCTAGGGGTCCTTCATGGCCCTCACTCGATCTCCCAAACCTATCTGCCACTTCATGCCTTGCTTAAGAATAGACTGCCCCGCTAAAATACTACGCCAAACCCATGAAGGGTGGCTACCCGCTCTGGCCTCCATGAATGATGAATGGGGAAAATAGATGGCTTTCAATACCCGAACCATAGACTTTCTGTTTGGGTGAGAATTCGCCACCCTTATTTTGCCAAATGCCCCAAATTGAAAGCTTGCAGATCTCTAATGCCCAAACCCCCCTTATCCTTCAGTTTGCAAAGTTTTTGCCAACTTAGCCAATGAATTTTATTTTTTTGGGATTGGTTCCACCAAGAACGAGCAGTAATCGAGTTAACTTCTTTGATCCATTTCATCGGTAATTTGAAACAACTCATAGTGTATGCTGGAATTGCCTGCACCACGGCTCTAATGAGGACTCCCCTACCCACTTGGGACGGTAGGGATTTGGACCACCCCTACATCCGTTTTGGAATGCGATTCTTGATTTCTTCAAAGGCCTTCCATTTGGACCGATCGAGCTCAATTGCAAGCCCCAAATTTGTTGGGGAGGGCTTGGTTCCGACTACACATAATCCGAGCAATAATGCGTCTAAAGCGTGATGTCGTATTAGCACTAAAGGATATGGCTGATTTGAGAAGTTGACAAGCTGCCCCGAAACCTTGCCATACTTAGATAAGATTTCCATGATGTTTCTTGCTTCACTCATATTGGCTTTCATGAAAATGAGACAATCATCCACGAATAGCAAATGAGACAGCGAGGGAGCTGATCGAGCAAGGGTGATACCACTAATTCTTCCACCTTTGTGCACTTCCTGTAACATACTAGAGAGCTTCAGCGCAAATAAGGAAAAGATAAGGGGAGAGAGGATCACCTTGTCGGAGACCCCAGGTCGGGGTGATGAAGCCTTTTGGTTCGCCATTTATCATGATAGCATACCGGACTGTGGAAACTGTGAGCGCAAAATTTCATCTTTGCATTCAAATTTCCTCCATTGTTGTATGGAGTTTATTGTTTGATGTGGAGGACTATCCTTCTAATCTGAGTAAACACAGATTGTTAAATTACATTCCCTTTATTGGGAAAGAACCTCTGATTAAGATGAAGAATAAAAAGAAGAACAAGATATTGAATAAAGTATATGTATTTATTCAATGGGGTTGCCCGATTCCCATGTAGGCGTTACAAGTGCCTCATTGAGGTTTTTTCAAGAGAAGAAAAAGAATGGTGGCCATGTATGAGGGCTCACCTTGTATTCTCCATATCGTGGAGTCTTCTTCTTCACTTGCTTGCTTGCTTAAAGGGGAGCAGAGAGTTTTTCTCTTTATTCATCTTGTTCCTCTGGTTATTCTTGTGTTTCTTTCGTTCTTCCTCCTTTTTCTTTTTTTTGAGAAACCCTTTTATGGGTTTAAGAGAGTCCTTTTTTTTTTACTCCTCTTTGACTCCCTTAGTTTAGGAAAGTCAAAATGGGCTTTCCTCTTAAAGGATGCCAGCTTGTGGGTCTCCCTTATCTGGGAAAGTCCTCAAGCTCAAGAGAATCCTCTTCTTTTTAGGACTCTTGTACCAGGTTTCATCTTTTGGGTGAAATCTTAATACAACTCGAAAATGATGATGTTTAATCACATCCTTTCCTAGGATATAGGATATAGTCCTAATCCTAAAATAATCATGAGGTGCCATGTGGCATCCTATGAGATTTTAAAAGAGAGAATCCTTATCTTGGGATTCCCCACAGCTTGACAGAGAATCATTTTTATTAAGGATTCTCTGCCCCATGACAGTCAAATACTGACTGTCAGCCGGGACAGACTGGCCTAGGCCAGTCCACAGATCAAAGGATGAGACTATAGGTCTCAACCACAAACCACGAGGTGAGACCATAGGTCTTAACCACAGATCACAAGGTGAGACCATTGGTCTCAACCACGGATTACCAGGTGAGACCATTGGTCTCAACCATGGATCACAAGGTGAGACCATAGGTCTCAACCACAGATCACAAGGTGAGACCATAGGTCTCAACCACAGATCACAAGGTGGTGCCTGTGGTCTGGGTTAGATCCAGGACATTATATTTGATCCGTGAGGACTTGTCCTCAAGAATTGGAAACATGTCAGCCCCTCGGAGGTTGGTATTAGACATGATCCGTGGGGTTTGGTTCTTATGGTTGGACACATGTCAGTCTCTTGAAAACTGACACTAAATATGATTCATGTTGGATCCGTGAGGTTTTGTCCTTACGGACATGACACGTGTCAGCCTAATGAAGGCCAACACCAAAGTTGGATCCGTGGGGTTTTATCCTCACGGATGAATATGTGTCAGCCTCTCGGAGGCCAACACTTAATATTGGATCTGTGAGGTTTTGACCCTCACGGATGGGGTATGTATCAGTCCATTTGGGCGCTATTATTTAGGGTGGATTCGTGAGGTTTATCCTCATGGATCAACTCTGCTGTTGCTTAGCTGGGCAGCATGGTGCCAGCCATCAGCATTTAATGCTGACAGTTAAAGGTACTGCGCGTGCCATAGGCACGCGTGAACCAAAACGTCTCTCCGAGAGGTTGAGATCAGGTGTGTGCCATTGTACACACACCTGGGTGATGGTTAGTAAAAATTTCACTGCCCACAAATGCCCCTCAGGATCTGGATGGTTGGAAATAATCCATCCATCTGGATCCTGACACCTGACAGTGATGGTGGAGGGGCATAACTGCCTCCACTGACGGTGTTTAATGGGAAACCCACGATGGGTTCCCTGATCGAGGAGGCCTCATGATGAGGTCACCCCTGCCATTAAGGCTAAAACAGTGGGGAATATCCCTGCCATCCGGACCGTCCATTTCAAAATGGATGGTCAGGATGAGCCAAAAGACAACCTTTAAAAGTATGCCTTAGGCTTGGGGAAGACACTTTGTCTTCTCCAACCCTCCGAACCCAGAAATCTCTGAGTTCAGAGCCTCCTTTTCTCTATTAAGAGAGATTTTTCATCTTTCTTCTCTCTTTCCTTCGTCTCAAGGTGAGACTTTCACCCTAAATAGGATTAATGGGGGGAAGAACAAGTGTTCTTCCCTATTTCTTTATTTACCGATGACCGGAATGAGAGTTTCAGACCTCATTCCAATGGGTTGGGTGCCCATTTGGGCATCCATTAGGTCTTCTTGATCCTGGGGTCCCTTGAAATGCTATTTTTTTGCATTTCCTAGGTTTTCTCAAGATCAGGGAGTCTTGGGATGCCCTTTTGGGTCCTCTGCAATTTTCGGCAGGAATTCCGGTTCCATTACCGGAATCTTTGAGTTTTCCGGTCATGGGAAACCAGACTGAAAACTCACTGTCCATGGTTTATGGCCACAGACAGCTTGCCCACAGGACTTTTGTCCGTGAGCCCCAAAATTGATCCGTGGATTTGTCCACGGATGCTCTTGATTTTCATGGACTTTTGTCCGTGGATATTTTGAGTATCCGTGGATATGTTCCACGGATCGATTGCCCACAGGACCTTTGGTCCGTGAGCCTAAAATTTATCCGTGAGATTTTACCCACGGATGGTCTTTAATTTCCTGGACGTTTGTCCGTGGATATTTTGAGTGTTCATAGATATTTTCCACGGATGAAACATTCAAAGGGCTTAATAACCTCAAAATTTTAAAACTGTTTATCCGTGGTTTTTTTTTTTTTCATGGATTCTATTTTGTTTCCCTGGACTTTTGTCCCTAGAAAGAAAATTGAGTATCCGTGGATATCTTCCACGGATAGGCCATTCCTAAGACCTTAGTTCCTGGGTCAGGAAATTTTATCCGTGGATTTTCCCACGGATTTTTTCCTTGGCATTTGTCCTCAGACATTTGCTATAATGAATACTCATGGGTATTTGCCTTAACAAAAAGCCCTTAGAATAATTGCTTCTTTTAAGCAATTTATTTTTAGATGTATGCTCTAAGCAAAACATCCAAGCTTCATAGACTCGGATTTTTATCCTAAGTCTTTAATTGATCAATATTATAATCAATTAACAAACATTTTAAATTATCAAAGTGGGTATATATTCCCAATTCGAGGCCCATTTTTTGACCACTTAATTTGAAATTTATAAGATTCAATTCCTTTTGAACTGAATCCTTCTGCATGTCATGTCTTCCTTCTTTTACAGAATGGCTGGCATACCGAGATATTTCTATGGAACTAAGAACCTTCGTTTGGTGGATACCGACGAGGATGACAAGAATGGAGCGAGTCTGAATCGCCAACTGGAGATTATGAGAGAGTTTGGGATAGAGGACGTTGAGCCGCTCCCCGTCACAGATCCTAGGGAATGGGTAATTCGCGGGCGAATACCTATATGCATTTATGATGCTGAGGAAGGTCTGATAGGCAACAGATTGGTCTCTGATGGAAGCTATCTGATACCTTCCCGTGCCGCGGTAGACCGACCAGGTGAAGAGCCAGAGAGGGTACTGAAGGAAATTTTCCCAATCTTGATGACCCGGACAGATGACGTTTGTTGGGACGCCTCTAGGGTTATCAGGAGTTGCTCTACTATTGACGGTCGGAATTTATGGCCATCATGGGTTCATGTTGTATATGTCCGCTTCCGCGACGAATTGATAAATCTGAGTATTCGAGGAGCAGTTAGACTTGCCAGATATGAGTACAGAGGGATGTTTTTCTATTCTGTAGCCTGCTCAACCGCTGGTGTGTTGAGACCAACACTTTCCACATGGCATGGGGAGAAATCAGACTTTCTGTTCACGCGATGAATCGCATTTCAGGGCTGCCAGTTAGTAGAGCCTTGTACGACGAGTTTAACCCGTTTAATAACGTTTTGTATTCAGAGAACGTTCCCGCCTGTACCAGAGAATTGTATCGGGCGTACAATGCCCTTCTGAGGGTGAATGCAGATAGATCAACACCCCCTACTGACAAGGGTAAAGCTCCCACCATCGAAGAAGAAGCTGAAGAGGTAGCACCGAGAAAAGGTGCAAAGGCGGCACGCAAAGTAAGTAGGGTCACCCTTAAGCAATGGCTGGGGTATTTTTTCAAGGGAGAACCATATGCGTACTCCAAGTCAACCTACATCACCCCATCAAATGAAGAAATCAGAAACTCTGAGATCAAGACCAGCGATGGGATCAGCAGAGAAGGTTATTTTGCCGCCTTCTTATCCTGTTGGCTGTGCAGTTTTGTCCTGCCTTCGCGCAGAGGGGAAGTAATCCGTCCTGAAACATTTGTGGTGGTTGGTCGGATGGCAACTGGCGTAAGGCACTCTCTGCTCATCCCGATGATGATGTCATTATATAGAGTGATGGGGGTCATTGCCCAGAGCAAATTCCCAAGTCACAACTTAGCTCAAGGTCCTTTCCAGTATCTTTTTGGCTGGATCGGTCAATATTTTCCTTCTTCATATCTGAGGCGGATAACTACTGAAGCCGAGATTAACCTACCATACTTGGTCAATATAGCCGGCCAGACACCAACCAAATACCGCTCCTGGGAAGCTGTTAGACATATGTTTGCCACTCCGGGTCTTTACAAGGCTCATCCTTTCAAGGGAGCTTCTGAACTGGTAGGGAACACTTCTTTGGTAGATGGTATGAGCCTGGGTTATTCAGGCAGAGATTTTTTGATGATGATGAGCCTTCGTCCAGCCAAGCTGCTGTGGCGTCTTGGTAAAGAATGTTTTGTAGAGCCCTACTACCCGAGCAAATTCGGCCGGCAATTCGGGTATGACCAAGCAAAACCGCCCGCACTAGAGACTGTCGACCGTATTTTAGCTAATTTCCATCGGATCAAACAAGAGTGGAATCACTTAATACGTGTTGACACTCGCTCAAAGTTTTTCATCCCCTCTAAAGTGCAGGAATGTCGTCCTTCACTAAGATTCTCCATCTGGTGGTTGAATTGCACTTCTGCCTATTTGAAGCACGGTGGCCGCGATATTCCGGTCGTGGTTATGAAGGAACACCTGGCAAGGATTGCCGCGGCTATTGCTGAGGCTGGTGGTCCTGCTCCCACTCAAGCAGTCGGTGCTAGAAAAAGAAAAGAACCATCAAGGGCCAAGGAAACTGCCAAAAGACAGAATACTGCTGCCAACACCCGCAAGCGTCCTAGGACTAGACCAAACATGAAGGGGAAAGGCAAGCGTGTTCAGAAAAGCCCCTCTCCTATCATCAAACTGATCGAGGATCAAATCCAGATGGCTAAGATAGCTGCCCTGGCGGCTGAACACGACATACCCATCTATGCCGACACTGATAATTTTGAAGACACATATGAAGGTCCTCAGGGTGTCGCAGACTTTATCATTCGTTCGGAAGATCACTCAACCGTGACCCCTGTCGGAGTAACTGTCCGACCTCGTATTTTGGAGGGATTGGGCGAGACAGTTATAGCTGATCCCATTGATGACGTTGACGACAAGGCTAATTCACTTGGGTATAATGACCCTCCATCTACCTCTGACAACCGAAGTTCGTTTGTTGAGAATATTCAGGATACTCCCGTGGGAGCCAGTCTTCACGAAGTTCGTTTGGCAGCTGCCTTAGAAGAGGCCCGTAGAGCGAGGGAGCTAGAAGGCATCTACTTTTTGAAGCTCAAACAGCCGAAGCCGCTCTGCTTTTTATCCAAACTCAGTGAGCTGTTAGAAAAGCTAAAAAGCGTGCTCTCAAAGCTGGACAGTCTTCAAGTTCAAAGGCTGATGAAGAATTTACCCAAACTATCGGAGTTATTTCCGAAGTTGGACCAGTCGAGGCTGACCCTAGCATTGTAAGGATTGAGATAGTGGTGACTTTGAACACGGCGAGTATCAGCCCTGTCGATGAAGTTCTTGATATAGAATGAGTCACATCAACTGAGCCAGTGATGGCAGCGATAAATGAAGTGACAGAAGAGCCAGTTGCTAAAGTGATTACCGAAGCGGGGTCAGAAACGGAGGCTGAAATAATTGCAGAGCCAAGGCCAGAGGTTGGGATGGATATTGAGGTCGATATAAGACCTGAAACTGAAGCCAACATTGAACTTAACGCTGGGCCAGATGGAGGGACTGCAGCCGAAGCTGGAATTGAGGTAGAGATGAGCCCAGGGCTAGAAGTTGAAACAGAGCCAGAGACTGAAACAATCGCCGAAACAAGGCTAGAGGCTGAAGCTAGAGTCACTGTTGAGGCTATTCAAGAATCTGAATTGCATACTCCTGAACTCCATATCCAAGAAGAGGACCTGGACGCGAATGCCATCGGAATGGACATAGTTCTATATGCCACACAGTTTGCTGATGAAGGATTAGCTCCTGAAGACTTACCTTTTCTTAGCATGACTCCATCACCCGAGTACAGGCCAGCCACTCCTCCGGTCAGTCATCCTGTAAGTCCAGCATCCCCCATCAGGCCCCTTTCACCTGAATATACTCCATCTACTCCTACGCATGAATCATCCACTAGATGGTTGGCAGACAAAAACAGCTACGATTCCTTTCTCGGGAGAATCTCTGGACTTCCAGGTATGCAACTTTGATTGCTTCCCCTTTTTTTTTTACCTTAATTTCTTTTTGTAGATGTGATCGAGGGAATCATGAATGCTCCAAAGTTTACTTCGGAGTACCCAATCATGCTCCAACTCCTCCTCCATCCAAACTGTTAGCTGACGCCTATATCGAGAGTGCTAAACATGTACTCGAGGGTTTGAAGACCTCATTGCTTAGCAAAAGTTTTAGAGATCTCGACGAGATGTAGGACGATTGCATTTCAGCATTTAATATTCTCGATCATCTGGGTATCAGAGATCCCGTCATACAGCTGGAAGTCGAAGTTTTGATTGATTCAGCTCGGAAGGTATACCGATTGAATAACATAGACCCGATCAGCGGTCTTGAGGTGGAAGCCAGAGATCATGTCAATGATACTTCCTTCAAGATAACTAAGTTGACCGAAGTCGCCAATGATCTTCGCGAGAAAATTTGTCAGACTGCGGAACATCAACGGGCTGCAGAAGCCGAGGTAGAGAGTCTCCATTGACAAATGCAAGAAGCTACGGTTAGAGCTTCAAAAATAAAGAGCGCTCGTGAATCGATGGAAACAGAGCTCGCAATTATCGATTCCAAATTATCTGACGGGCAATCGGTGAAGATTCAAGGCCAGAAGACCCTGGGAAGAATCATTAGATTGAAAGAGGATTTGGCGGACGCATGTCGGAAAGCTGCACAACTCCATAAACAATAGCGCACCAGGATAGAAAAATTATCATTTTCCGATACCACTCCTCGTATCGAAGAAAATCCTCTTGATATACATCCTATTAATGAGGATCTTCCTGTTGTAAATCCTCCGAATGCGAATGTAAATCCTCAGGATGCAAATCCCGTAAATGAATAAAAATTTTTGTTGTTTTATCATTCAGTGTATGCTCTTTTTTTCTTTTTTTTTGAATATCACCCATATGGAGGGGCAACAACAATGATTTTGTATCCCAAGGGGATAGTGTTTTTTTAGAAGAACTGACTGAACCCAAGTTAATTCCTCAGGCTGCCTACGTACCTATGATAGGATCAAGTCAAACGTAGTTCAGGAGGGATTCGCATTTTGAGAGCGAATAGGTAGTTTCCGTTCGTACCTAGGAAGGTTTGGACTTCGGCCTTGTATTTGGGGGGCTTTTTGAAGCTTCGATTCGCATTTTGATAGCGAAAAGGTGGTTTCCGTTCATGCCTGGGAGGGTTTGGACTTCGGTCTGGTATTTTGGAGACTTATGAAGTGCCGTGAACCTTTTTAGCTCATATTCAGGAGCCTGTCAAATTGCTCTAATTTTTGCCTAGACTGACTCTTGGAGTATAAGTCTAGCGAGCTATTTGTTACCCTAATTTTTTTTTGCCTAGTCTGTCTCTTGGAGTTTTGGTCTAGCAGGCCTTTTGCTTTGACTCAATTTTGTCTAAGCCGTCCTTTTCGGATTTTCAACTTAGCAAGTCATTTTATGCTCTAAATTTTGCCTAGACCGTCTTTCAAAGTTTTGGTCTAGCGAACATTTCGATTCCTAGGAGTAGTATCGCTTAAGGAATCTTGCATTGGTTGGAGGGATAATTCGCTCTCCATCCATTGAGGTCAGTAGGTACGATCCGTTAGAGTATACCCTTTCGACGACATATGGCCCTTCCCACTTTGGTTCGAGCTTCCCCTTGGTTCGACGAGTGACGATGATCGGAGTTCTGACTATCAAGACCAAATCTCCCTTTTTGAAAAACCTTAGTCTTACCATTTTATTGAAGGCGCTAGTTAGTCTTTGCCAGTACACCTCTTAACTCTGCTGGGCTTGGAGATGACGTTCATCAAGAGTTTCAAGCTCTGCAAGACGAACCTTAGCTGAATCTTCTTTTGTGAGAGACTGCTGAATTGCCACCCATAGGGAGGGAATTTGAATTTCAAGGGGGAGAACTGCTTTATTACCGAAGACCAGGGAATACGGCGTGGCCTGTGTCGGAGTCCGATGAGTAGTCCTGTATGCCCAGAGGGCTTCAGGTAGGCGTTCATGCAAGTCCCGTTTGCTTTTATCCACAACTTTCTTGAGGATTTTGCACAAAGTATTGTTGAAGGCTTCGGCGAGACCATTTGCGGCTGCATAGTACCGGGTAGAATGGTCCTCTCTGATGCCAAATTTGACATACAACTTGTGTATAGGGGCACTTCGAAAAGGTTGCCCGTTATCCGAGATGATGCTTTCTGGAATTCTGAACCGATATATGATGTTGGTCCGGATGAAGTCTGCCACTAAGTGGTGTTTGACTTCTTTGAGAGCGACGGCTTCGACCCATTTTGAGAAATAGTCTGTCGCAGCCAGGATATGATGCCCAGCAGATGATGGTGGGGTGAATGTTCCTATGATGTTCATTCCCCATGCCGCGAAAGGCCATGAACATGTTGTCATGTGGAGAGGCTCAGGAGCCCGATGTATAAAATCAGCATGGAGCTGACAAACCTTGTATTTTCTTGCATAGTTGAGACAATCAGTGATCATCGTAGGCCAGTAGTAGCCTAATCTTTTCAGCTGCATTTGTAGCTTGGGCCCAGCTTGGTGAGCATCGTAGATCCCGGCATGAGTTTCTTCCATGACTTGATTTATTTCATTTCCTGAGATACATCTCATCAAGATGCCGTCCAGGGACCTTCTATATAAGGTTTCTTCCAACATTACAAATTTTGTGACCCGTCGGTGAACTTCAGCGCGTTTGGAGCGATATCCAGACAATCGACCATGTTAGAGATAATCGATGAAGGGCTATCACCAATCTTCATCTGTTTCTTTGATTGTCACAGAACAAACTGTCTCCAGGAAGTCTATCTTCGGAAGGGGTTTGAGAATTCTTCTTTCCCCCACTGTGATAGTTAGCATTCTGTCTGTTGGCAGGGTCAGAGATGCTGCAAGACCTGCCAAAGCACCAACTTGATTGTTGAGTCCTCTACGGATATGGAAGAGGCTGCTTCTTGAAATTTGAGCAAGTAACTGGTCCACTCTCTTTTGATAGGGAAGAAGACTGACCCTTCGCACTACATATTCACCTCGTACTTGTTTGATGACAAGTTCTGAATCCCCATAGATAGTTAGTTCATCCACCGGGATCTCAAGAGCCAATTGAAGACCTGCTATCAGGGCTTTATACTCGGCTTCATTGTTTGAACATCCTTCTGTTAGGGCGAAGGAATAGGGTAGTATTGCATTGTCTGGTGTGACAAAAACAATACCGATTCCCGATTTGTTTTCCTTTGGATCGATGCGTTTAACTCCATCAGGGCTTCTTGAAGCTCCATCAAAATACATCTTCCAACCCGGTTTGACTTGAACTTGCATGACTCTTTCATCTGGAAGGTCAGTGACCAGCGGTGAGTCTGCAGGAATTGAATGTGCCGCAAGGAAGTCCGCAAGGGCTTGTCCTTTCACTGCCTTTTAGGGCACTAATTCGATTTCGAATTCGGACAGGAGCACCGCCCACTTTGCTATTCTACCAGAGAGAGTAGAGCGGGACATTATGTATTTAAGAGGATCGGCTCTGGATATCAGTTTCACTGAATGTTCTAACATATAATGCTTTAGTTTCTTCAAGGCAAAGATGAGGGCCAGACATACTTTTTCTATCGGGTTGTATCTGCATTCTGCTCCAACTAGAGTCCTGCTTAGGTAGTACAGGGCATTTTCCTTTCCTTGGTCATTATGCTGAGCAAGGAGAGCTCTGAGAGATCCCTCGAGCGCTGTGATATAAAGTATAAGTGGCTTTCCTCTGATGGGGCCCATAAGGACCGGTGGGTTTGTGAGATAAGTCTTGATGCTACCAAAGTATTTTGGCAAGCTTCATCCCATTGAAACGATATCCCCTTCTTCATTAACTGGGAAAACGGTTGGCATCTTCCAGCCAAATTGGAGATGAATCTCCGGATATAAGTGAGTCGACCCTGAAGTCCTTTCAACTCGCGCAGATTTCTTGGGGGAGGCATCTCGCGAATGACCCTTATTTTGGTAGGGTCAATCTCAATTCCTCTATGGCGTACCACAAAGCCTAGGAACTTTCCAGATGCAACTCCGAATGCACATTTGAGCAGGTTCATCTTGAGCTGATGTGTTGTCGCAGTCTGTCAAAGATTTCCCGAAGATCATCCAGATGATTACTTCGTCGCCTTGTTTTGATAACTAGGTCGTCGACATAACATTCGACCTTGTTATGGAGGATATCTCTAAATATGATAGTCATTACCCTTTGATAAGTTGCTCCGGCATTTTTGAGGCCGAATGACATGACTTTGTAATAGAACACTCCCTTAGGAGTGCGAAAGGCTGTAAGCTCTTCATCTTCCGGGGCCATCTTGATTTAATTATAACCTGAATACCCATCCATGAATGATAAAGCTTCGAAACCTGTTGTGGCATCGACCATCATTTCGGTGATGGGCAAAGGGAATTCATCCTTAGGGCAAGCTTCATTCAAATCTCAGAAATCTATACAAACCCGGATCTGTCAGTTCTTCTTTTTCACGGGAACCACATTGGCAAGCCAAGTAGGGTATTGAACCTCTCTTATAAACCCGGTTTTGAGGAGTTTATCTACCCAGCTTCGATTTGAGCGACCAGCTCTGGGCGTGCTCGCCTTTGTGTCTGCTTGATCGGCTTGACATCTTCTCGAATTGTTAGATGATGAACTGTAATTTTCGGATCCAAATCGGGCATCTCAGTGTAGTTCCAGGCAAAGACATCTTTATACTCTTTTAAGAGACAAAGATACTCCTCTTTTTCTGTTTGAGAGAGAAAAACACTGATGAAGGTTGGCCTTAGGTCTTGTTCTGAGCCGAGGTTAACTTCAAGAAGGTCATCAACAGTCGCTTGACCTCCTGCTTCAAACTCTGGAAGAGCCGGACGAACTTCTGTTTCTTCTGGTGGTTCTTCCATGATCATTTCTTCTCCAGAAGAGGAGTCTTCATCTACTGTAATAGTATTTACAGTCCAGACCAAGTCTTCATTTGATGAAGGATCAGAATTTTCTGCTTCAGGCTTCCCCAAATTAAAACCGTCTCGCTTATAGGTAGCTAGAGTCTTAGGTGTTGACATAATTCCATGCTCAACCTGCTCTTCTGCTTCAGTGTTAAATCTCTACTTCTCAAGCATTTTCTTGATTGCCGGACTAAACACAGGCTTCCTTTGATAAGGATTAATCCTTCTATCCTTTCTATTGCTTCGGGGAGTGGCTTTGCTTACTCGTCCTACAGAGTGAAAAATGATGGGCTTTTTCCCTGTTTTTCTGGACGGGATGATAATATCGGGAATGATTTCAGTTGTTGGTAATTTTTGCCATGCACTGAGACTGACTTTAGCCATGCTATCAATCATATCTTGATGTGTTACCTCAACCCATTGGGATGCTTGTAGGGACTCTATTTTTTCTGGAAGCCATTCCATGGAGACTTCTTCTGATGCGGACTCCTCCCTGACTGTGACCATATTCGCAGTCTGGTTGTGATTTTTCCCAAATATGAAGACTGGAGGCCTGTACCCAATTCCTGGCGTATCTGTATCTACATAATCACCAGTATCCAGGGCTTCATGTTGCTCATTTCTGAGCATGTCTTCATAAGCCAGAAGGATAGTTCCTTCGACTTGTTCTTCTTTTTCGGGATCAAACCCTTGTTTCTTGAGGAACCTGGTGATTTTTTCACCAAAGCTTATCTTTTTCCTGTAAGGATTAAGGGTCCTGCTCTTTCCATTGGTTCATGAGGAATTCATCCTGTCATATGTACCTAGAGAATTAAAGAGCATTGATTTCTGTCCTCTTCTCCTGACCGGGACAGTGAAACTGGAGGTAGTCTCGACCATTATACAGTCTATTCTCCTCAAAGGGACTATATGATTCCCTTTCAGAGCTTTAAGGGGGTTGATTTCTTTAACCTCACAATTCTGAGAGAGGTCGACTGATTTACCCTTCTCCAGATTCCGGGAAGATTCGACCAACGATAGGGTTGGTTCTCCTTCTTTTCTTTGAGATTTTGGGGTGTATTTGAACACCCTTTTCAGAACCTCTATTTGAACAGGTCCGTGATTGATTTTCGGGCCACTCTCAACCTTTTCTCCTTTGGGCTTTTGCTGAAGGTTTCTTTGGGCACTCTTGACATAGAAACGCGTATCTGCGTAATATGTCTCTGCATCATTGAATGGATTATCATCAACATCGATCCTTACTTGCCTGTTCCCTTGAGGGTATTTAAGGCATGATGATAAGTAGATGACACAACTAGATGGTTGTGCATCCATTACCGTCCCAATAGGACGTTGTATGATGTATCAACATCGATTACTAGAAATGTTGTAGTTTCAACAATATCACCGAATCTGGTTTTGAGGTTGACCATGCCTATGGGCTTCTGCTCATTTTGATTAAAGCCTTGGATGATCAGACTGCTTTCATGAAGCCAGCCCATTTGTACGCCAAGCTTGGACAGCATTCTTCGTGGAAGGATGTTGACAGGTGAACCTCCATCTATCATTACTCTGGAGATATTAGTCTCATTAACCAGGCCTGAGATGAATAGTGGTCGGTTATGTTGGAGAGTCTCAGCTCGCATATCTTCATCATCAAAAGTGATCGTGAAGAGGCATGAAGCTCCTGTTTGTGGAGGCGATGGCGGCTGATTTGTGACTTCTTCAGAAAAGTCCTCCGGATTGGAGAGGGCATATATAAGAGACCTTCTCAATTCTGGAGACATCTTGAGAGCATCATAGACGCTCAGCAAGGAAGAAATTTTCTTCAGATGGGCCAGGATATCATGCTTGACCCTTTCATTACTGATAGCTGTTTGGGTTAGGGCCGGTGGAGCTCTGGTCTGATTTTCATGTTGGACCGGAACAAACCTCGGTGGTAATTTTCTTCCTGACCGGAGGTTAAGTTGATAAACTTTGGCAATTTTCTGGTCTATTGGCCCAGACGACTCTCCTTCTAAGAGTTAAATCATGTTCGCAGAACTGAAGTCCAGCTTCCTTTCTTACATTGAAAAGACGACTGAGTTCTTCTTTCAAATTACCTTGTTGGACTCTCAGATTGAGCTGAAATTTGTTCAGACGCCTGTGAGCTGTCAGTTGACCTTGAGTTTAGGACTACTTCTTCTTTTGAAGGGTCACTGTCCAGACTGACTGCAGCAGATGGATCTTGAATCTCAAGCTGAGTTGAGATCTGCACCGATCGTCGCATCTGAAGATAGTTTGAGTTTAGAATTTCAGGCGTACCTAGCCTTTCTTGAGGAGAATCAGACTGTATTTGTTCATCTTCTGCCTCTCGCTCTCCTCCGGATGAAAATCCTTCAGAAAGATCTAA
Source organism: Tetracentron sinense (assembly GCA_015143295.1). Taxonomy (NCBI): domain Eukaryota; kingdom Viridiplantae; phylum Streptophyta; class Magnoliopsida; order Trochodendrales; family Trochodendraceae; genus Tetracentron; species Tetracentron sinense. The sequence continues at coordinate 36,283 of JABCRI010000090.1, forward strand.
AAGCCCTGTAGGGGTCTGCCCTGGTGTAGCTGGTCTCCTTTCTGGAAGCTCAATATCTTCAGCTTGGTCTAGCCAATTCTGAAATACCCGGTGTCTTTCTGGACTGCAGGCTACCATTTGTCTTGGTTCATTTAACCATGACTGGTCTTCATTTGGGACTGCATTGATAACATAACAGGAGAAGATATTTGATTCATCTCCTGAATCCGTTGACTGAAGGCTATCATAATCGTAGTCGGAGCAGAAACCTGGCGGTATAAAATCCATCAAGGTAATTGCTGTCAACGGCTTTTGTTCCACAAGAGCATCTTGGGCAGGCCGTTTTTCTTGGCCTTCCTTGCTCTTTCTTTCTTTTTCTTCTTTTCAGCCTTAGCTATGCGCTTCCCTTCCTTTCTTATCGAGCTTGTCTTGTAGCCTGGGCTTACTTTTTGACATCGGCATTTTGAGCCAACAGCTTTTTCTTCTTGGTCTCTTTACTTTCAAGGAGGGTCCAGTCTTCTCCGTCTGACTATTTATCGTCAGAAAGTTTGCTACTTAAAGATGCCTTATTTTCATCAACTGGCTCTGAAGCCACCACCATGTTGGACGTGGCTGCCTGCTGGAGATCATCAATGACAATCTCTTTATTGTCCAAAAGCCGCTGAATAATGTCCTTAAGTACAAAGCAATCACTTATCTTGTGACTGATCATACGATGATAAGGACAGTATTTGAGATCATTTTTCATCCCAATCTCTTGAGGTCTCCGACTTTCTGGGAGAGTGATGAGTTCATTGGCAAGGAGGTCTTCAAATAGGTCCTCAACAATGTCTTCCGAGAATGAATATGTTTTATTCATCCTCTCCTTCATAGTGATCTTCTTTGGCGGTTCTTTTTTACCTTGCCATTGTGGCTACCTAGATCCACCTTGAGCTTGTTTGGTACCAACCTTAATTGGTCCTTTGTCGTTGTTTGTTCGGCCAGCTGATCTACCAGCATTCGATACTGGTGGCGTAGTCTTTTTGGCTTCAATTACTGCAGTTGTTGAGGATTCAAGACGATCAGTGCCCCTACCTCGTCTTCTCTTTCCTATATGGATTTCCATATCATGTGCTTTTGTGCACAAATCTTTGAAACCTGTAAAGGTTTGAGCCATTAGGGCAGTTGAAAGGTCGTGCTTGAAGTTGTTGAGGCACATCCGAATGAGCTCCATCTGAGTGAATTTCTGCGAGCAGGAGAAGGTCAGAGCTCTTCATCGGGCAATGAACTCTGTTACTGTTTCATTGTCCCTTTGCCGAGTCTCAATCAATTCTGGAACACCTACTCTCCTTTGGGTGTTATAGAATTGTTTGCTAAACTCAGTCACCATGGTATTCCAATCAGGGATCGAGGCCTCAGGGAGGTTGGCATACCATGTGAAAGCGACGCCCTCTAGGGATTGTACGAAGAGCTGGAGGCAAAGAGCTCTATTTTTAGATGCCAATCCGCATCTCGAGAGGAAATGAGACAGATGTTGCCTCGGATCTCCAGTGCTATCGAACATTTTAAATGTCGGTTGGACAAAGCGTGGTGGAAACGGAACCGCATCCATGATAGCTGGATAAGGCTTCACGATCATCCGTACATCCTCTTCTCTTTCTTTTGCTTGCCGTATTTGATTGCGCACAGTCTCTTCGATTGTAGCCAAAAGAGACGGTGACACCTCTCTTATGAGAGCAGTCTGATTTGGGACGAGACCTATTTCGGGCGCCCTTGGATGACTTGGAGGTATATGGGCTGTGCCTTGATTGCTACTACCTCCTTGGTATGGGAAGTGAGGCCTAGGTGCCGATGCAGATTTGAGAGCTGACAATTGAGTAGCCAACTCTTGCATTTGAGACATCATGGCTGTGATCTGATCATCCTTGTATTGGAGTTGAGCCTGTAAGGCTGCTGTTTGATCATTTGATGGCGAAGGTGCCGAAGTCAAAGGGTTATTCCCCTGACTAGTATTCTCATCCAGGTTCGTCATCATGACCGCTATTGGTTGTTCTGAAGCTGGTTCCAGTAACCGGAAAAGATTTGAAAATTCTTCTTCTGTGAAATAGGCACTGGGCATCCCATATAAAGGATTCGGTGCACTGAAAACCTGTTGAGGTATTTCCTGCACTACTTCTAGCCTAATTGGTTGAGGAGCTAGCTCGTCAGAATTTTTGACTGGCGAAGTTTCTTCTAATTCCCTCGGAGAGGTTATCGGGGTCTTTTCTTGTTCTGGCCCTTCTTGGTATCCACTGACGTCAGGCTCCGAAGCTAATTGAACTAGGTCTTGGGCTTCGTCTTTGCCTCTGGCCTGATTCTTGCGGCTCCTTTTCCTTCTCGGCACCATCGGACCCAGAGAAGCTATCCTGACAGCTTGCGAGGATTCAGTCTCGTCCAAAGCGGCTAAAATAGCGGCAGTTGAACTTTGAGAATCCTGCATGGCTGATAAATTTTGCTTAGGCGTTGCCCCAGTTCCTTGGAACACTGGGGTCGTATATTCTCCCGGAGTTGGGTTGAGTCTAGTGCTGATCACATTCACGGACACTCTCTCATAACCATAATATGATGCTCTGGTATCGGATCTCTCCCGAGTGGGATGCATTGGTGCATAAGGATCAGTCGTTCGTCTCTGGTGGACAAAATGGATTTTATTTGAGGCGTCCATCGACTTTTTTGACTTCTGGTTCCTGGACCTTCTTGGCCTTGACCGATAATTATACATCTTCTTTGATGGATTCGAAGGGTACTTCCTATTTCTGAGTTGCAGGATTTCCTCGGGAGTTTTCATCTCGGGCATCTCAAAAGCAGAAGTGCTTCTGTTTAGCACTTTAACCCTAGGGTCATATGGTGCTGTTGCTCTTCTTTCTGGTTCAGCACTTGCTCTACCCCAGAATGGGCTTACATCTCTGGATGGAGGCCGCTGGTGTAGATGACGGACTGATGCCATCATTGATGTGAAGGTTGCAAAGTTAATGTCTCGAAAGGCGTTCGGACCCAGTCTGTACAATAAGTCTTTATCTGCATGTTCTAGACTCGAAATGCTTCTTGCATTGACAGCTGGACGATATCGATCACGGCTGTTAATGCCACTTGCATCATCATCGGATGATGAGTCTGATTCTGAAAATACCCTTCTTTTGTTGGCTGTATAGTGCCAACTCCTCTCTTTTTTAGAATGAGAAGTGTTCTCGGCTGGCAGAGTGCCTATCTGTGGACTTTCCTTCCTTGTAAGGGATTTCTGTCTGTAGACCATATCCACAGATTGTCTTGGACCTGAGCCTGTAAAGAGGGCACATTTCTGACCCTCGGACTGGCTTGGGTTTCTGCTCTGAGTGGTTGGGTCTTCAGTCCGTGGACCAGGCTTGGGCCTGTCCATGGATGGTCTTGGATTTCTGTCCGTGGACAGTGTTGAAATTCTGTCCGTGGACAGAGCTGTTCTTCTGTCCGTGGATGGAGCTGGCCTCCCGTCCGTGCACGATCTTAAATTTCTGTCCGTGGACAGGACTGGGATTCTATCCGTGGATAGAGCTATTCTTCTATCCGTGGACGGAGCAGATGGTCCGTCCGTGGACATTTTGCGTCTTCCGTCCGTAGACGGTCTTGATAATCTGTCTGTGGACGATCCTGTATTCCTGTCCGTGGACAGTTTGACATTTTTGTCCTTGGACAATCTTTTATTCTTGTCTGTGGACTCTGTTCGTGGACGTTTCTTGTTCACGGATGAATGCCCTAAGGCATTTTCCTCAATTACTTTGTATTTTTTAAAGTTATTTCAGGGATTATTCATTAAGTCCTTGAGGCCCTTGGCCTTATTCATTCGCCCTGGTGAAAATTGGGCAGCATCTCCCCCTCCCGGAAAATTTTTCAAAGGGGGAGCTCCGCCAGTCAGCTTGGACTGAGGGGGCTTATATCTAACTAGCCCTATGGTCGGCCCCAGCGATTACGACCTTTCTACTACGGACTGTTGGGATTTGGGACGGCTTGTTAGGCCTGGCCCAGTGTTTGACATAGGTCTGCCTTTTGGGCTGACCTGTCGCAGTGTGGTGAAGTCACCCTGTAATGTGTGTACCCGGTTAGGTACACCCTCCATAGTGCACTTTGATTGGGGAACACCCTGTCCGTGGGGCATCCAAGACGATGTGTCCGCTCTGTGGTGCATCCTCTTGGGTGCAGCCTCTCCGTGGGACATCCTGGGGGATGCCCCCTGTCCACGGAGCATCCTTGGGGATGTCATTGATCCGTGGTGCATCCTTGGGGATGCACCCTGTCCATAGTGTATCATTGAGGATACACCTGCTCCGTGGGGCATGCTTGGGCATGCACCCTGTCCGTGGACCTGGCAGGGTAGACTTCTCCATGGAGGAGCAGCAAGATCCTCATTGAGGGTTCAGCCAGTAGACCGAGGCCTCATGATTGGGGCCGCTGCCACCTCAGCCCAAGTTTGGGGATGAGTCGCTGGGATCGGCATCGGAGGGACATAGATCCTCCTCTTGATGGTGAGCACGTAGGCCGGTCTGGACGTAGACGGTCTCGATTATCCTGCATGAGATGATAGGAAAAGAGAGGAATATCACTCATCTTTTTCGTTTTTTTTTTTTTTGTTCTTCTTTATTATTATTTTTTAATTCTTCATCGAAGATGAGAGGAGAAGGATGTCCCACCGGGCGTGCCATTTAATTTGTGAGCGTAAAATTTCATCTTTGCATTCAAATTTCCTCTATTGCTGTATGAGTTTATTGTTTGATGTGGGGCACTATCCTTCTAATCTGAGTAAACACAGATTGTTAAATTACATTCCCTTTATTGGGGAAGAACCTCTGATTAAGATGAAGAATAAAAAGAAGAACAAGATATTGAATAAAGTATATGTATTTATTCAATGGGGTTGCCCAATTCCCATGTAGGCGTTACAAGTGCCTCATTGAGGTCTTTTCAAGAAAACAAAAAGAATGGTGGCCATGTATGAGGGTTTACCTTATATTCTCCATATCGTGGAGTCTTCTTCTTCACTTGCTTGCTTGCTTAAAGGGGAGTAGAGAGTTTTTCTCTTTATTCGCCTTGTTCCTCTGGTTGTTCTTGTGTTTCTTTCGTTCTTCCTCCTTTTTCTTTTTTTTGAGAAACCCTTTTATGGGTTTGAGAGAGTTCTTTTTTTTTTTACTCCTCTTTACTCCCTTATTTTAGGAAAGTCAAAATGGGCTTTTAAAGGATGCCAGCTTGCGGGTCTCTCTTATCTAGGATAGTCTTCAAGCTCAAGAGAATCCTTCTCTTTTTAGGACTCTTGTACCAGGTTTCCTCTTTTGGGTGAAATCCTAATATAACTCGAAAAGGAGGATGTTTAATCACATCCGTTCCTACGATATAGGACATAGTCCTAATCCTAAAATAATTATGGGGTGCCATGTGGCATCCTATGAGATTTTAAAAGAGGGAATCCTTATCTTGGGATTCCCCACAGCCTGACAGAGAATCATTTTTATTAAGGATTCTCTGTCCCATGACAGTCAAATACTGACTGTCAGCCGGGACAGATTGGCCGAGGCCAGTCCACGGATCAAAGGATGAGACTATAGGTCTCAACCACAGACCACGAGGTGAGACCATAGGTCTCAACCACGGATCACAAGATGAGACCATTAGTCTCAAGCACGGATTACCAGGTGAGACCATTGGTCTCAACCACTGATCACAAGGTGAGACCATAGGTCTCAACCACAGATCACAAGGTGGTGCCTGTGGTCTAGGTTAGATCCAGGACATTATATTTGATACGTGAGGACTTATCCTCAAGAATTGGACACATGTCAGCCCCTCGGAGGCTGATATTAGACATGATCTGTGGGGTTTGGTTCTCATGGTTGGACACATGTCAGTCTCTTGAAAACTGACACTAAATATGATTCGTGTTGGATCCGTGAGGTTTTGTCCTCATGGACATGACACGTGTCAGCCTAATGAAGGCCAACACCAAAGTTGGATCTGTGGGGTTTTATCCTCAAGGATGAATATGTGTCAGCCTCTCAGAGGCCAACACTTAATATTGGATCCGTGAGGTTTTGACCCTCACGGATGGGGTATGTATCAGTCCATTTGGGCGCTATTATTTAGGGTGGATTCGTGAGGTTTATCCTCACGGATCAACTCTGCTATTGCTTAGCTGGGCAGCATGGTGTTAGCCATTAGCATTTAATGCTGACAGCTAAAGGTACTGCGCGTGCCATAGGCACGCGTGAACCCAAACAGTCTCTCCGAGAGGTTGAGATCAGGTGTGTGCCATTGTACACACACCTGGGTGATGGTCGGTGAAAATTTCACTGCTTATAGTAACGCACTGACGAATAAGGTGAATCCAAGATGAACTGAATCACATGTTCTCCATGAGTGCAAAAAGGAAATTCCACTCCACCCGATCATAGGCCCTATTCATGTCAAGCTTGACTGTTGCCCAATGGTGGGGACCCTTCTTCATTCGACTCAGGAAATGATTGTCTTCTTGAGATAACAACACATTATCCGTGATTTGTTGGCCTTTGATTCATGGAGTCCCGAAGTCTATTAGCTAATATTTTAGCTATCACCTTATAAATCACATTGCAAAGGCTTATACGATGATAGTTATTCATATTCTCGAGATTTGGGATTTTAGGAATCAAAACAATGTGTGAAATTGAGCTCTTTTAAAAGGAAACTTGTTTAGAAAAATCTCATCACAACATTACAAACATCAGTGCCAATGGTATTCCAATGTGAATGATAAAACGTACCTGACATACCGTCCGGGCCTGGGGCCTTTAGTGGGCTTATGCTGAAAATGGCTTGTTCAATTTCATTTCTAGTCACCATGCCGTGTCAGGTCTATCTGGTTGTCCATTCGAAACCTTCTTCTCTGGCGAGCTACTCCCCAATTTTGCTATTCCGGCAACCCCTCTTAGAACTTTTATTTGTGCAAATGACCAACTTCGGAAATGAAAAGCTTCTGCCCAAAGCCAGGGGTAAAATAAATTCGCCTTGTTTATGCTGATGGGTCGCTTTGATTCCTCATCCGAATCTAGAGGCTGGGAGCAATGCTTCTCGTCGTGGCCCAATCTTCCACATTTGTTGCAACACGCGGGGAGCTTTTTGTATGTTAGTGGGAATGGCGTGGGGGGAGGTGATAACTTGCTTGGTGATAGGATCGACAGAGGTCATTGGTAGCATCACATAAGGCTGTAATGGTTGTGAAAGTTGTGAGAGGACTATTATCAGAAGGAACTTACCTCTGTTAGCACCCACTTCTTCTAGGTCCACATCCTCCAAATCTCCCAATCTCCCTGCAATCACTTTTCTGACGTTGGAATTTTGATACTCCTGGGGAAGCCTGTGCACTTGCACCCATAGGGGGAGAGTATCGAGAATTAACTCCGCTACTATTATGTTTGGCTTCCATCTCATTAAGAGGAAAGGATGTCCATTAAAGGACCAAGGTTGATGGTTCATAACTCAATCAACCTCACTCTCGCTGGTAAACTTGAATAATGTGAAATAATTTTCGAGATCAATAGTTTTAACCGGTCCTGCTGAGTTCCATGTCGAAATGGTGGTCCTTTTGGCTGTTGCCATGTTAATGGGACGATCAGAGATCAACTTCCCTATGATACTATGTTTGAACTCCTTCTGACCCTCTGATATCATGGAGGGCACTATGTTGATTGGAACATTCAAGTTGGTGATACTGAGTTGGTTTTGGACGACATCTACTTGGTTATCCAAGAGATCCATCAGTACTAGATGATTTAAAAACTGAATAGCGAACAAAGAGGTTGTTGTCTCTCCTAGACACTCCAACAAGGAGGAGAAGGAACATCACCCCGATTGAAAACCTATCTGCTAATCGAGAGGGAACTGATAGGCTAACAGGAAGGCCTAGTGCCCAGTTTGAGTAGGTCGATGAATGAAGCAGTGAAGAGATGGAGAGAAAGAGAGACCCCGTCAGAGATGAACCACCCACAGAGGAGAGACGCTCCACTTGAAACACAAGGGAGGAGAAAAAATCGAGGTCGTTGCTCACAAGAGAAAAAATCATGCCGACATTCAATAACTCATGTTCTTCACAAAATATCTTATGGTGTGAAAACTACCGTCCAAATTTTGGCCATCTAGGTCATCCAATTAGGTGGCCATACCTTAAGGTCGGAAAGAGGGGGTCGATTGGGCTGGTATGAGCTGCAGACTGGACCTATTAAGTTTGTTATGGCATTCAATGCCCACCATCTGTTGCAGGCTTTGGCAACCGATTCATCACCTTTAGCCTTCAAGAACTGAGGCAGGTATTTTGCCTCCGCAAAGATTTTCATGTTCACTATGTCACCTCGATTAAAGAATTGAGTTTTTGCCGTTCTAAATAACATACGTTGTAGTAAGTATTAATTCGCATAAAATATTTTTTCCTCCAATTCCAAACAAGAACTATAGAACAAGAAACCCATAAAATTTCAAGCTCAAGATAAAATAGAAGCACAACAACAAGAGCACATGTGGTTCTATCAGTCACAGGCAATGGGGATGAATACGGTGGCATTGGAGTCGGTGCTTGGAGTGAGAGCTTCAAAAACTACTACATTTTGGATGACTAAGATGGCCACAATCAACATATTAATCACAGTAGCGAAGAGACTCTAAGAAAATGAATCTGGGATCGAGTCCCGTCAGGTGGGCGTTGTGATTTTCTCACACTTTGCGTTGTGCATATCCTAATTCCTAACTAGGGGTGTCAACGAGCTGAGCTGAGCTGAGCTGAGCTGAGCTGAGCTGAGCTGAGCTGAGCTGAGCTAGGTGCTACTTGGGCTCGGCTCAGCTCAGCTCAGCTCAAGTGAGGTGTGAGATAGATGAGAGTGTATTAAGTGTCGAGGAGGTGACAACTGGAAATAAAAAAAAGGGTTTTAGGGGTAGATCACTACCCAAAATGACTGTTGTTTCAACAATGATGTTTGTGCTTTGAGTTTTGAGTAATGCTAGCTCCAATTTCTTTTAAGATTACTTCGGTGGGGGGAATTGAAGGAAAAGAAAAGAAAATGGGAGAAATCCAATAAACATTCTGTTCGGTTTACCAGAGTACGGGGGTTTCTCCAAAAAAAAAAAAAACCAATTATTCTCTTCAGGTCCCATATTTCCCTCACTTTCACCCATTCTGAATTCCATCACAATGATAGAATAATGAAAGAAAAGGATTCTTTCACTGTTGAACCTGTGAAGGTGTGTTCTGCCAACTCTACCCTTTGATGCAACGGTCATTTTTTGGGGAAGATAACGCATTGTTGAACCGTGAACGCATGCTTTTGCAGGTGGTTGTTCTTCCCAGCTTAGATCAGAGGGCGAGCAAAAGTGGGAGGTCGCCTTTATACGGGCTCAAACATGTTTCAATCCCCAACCCCTCTCACGTCTCACCTCTATTCTAACAGATTTGATGAGGTTTATGTTTGTACCCCATTTGATTTTCCTTTTGAGTTGGTCTTCTGGAAATTTCCAGTTTTGGGTTTGATTTGGTCATTTCAGATTTGCACGTGCTTTGTTTGAATCTATGCATGAGTGAGATGATTTTTTTTTGAAGTGCAGATTTTGAGTAGAAGGTGTGCAAATACATGAGATTTTGGAATAAAACAACCTGAAATTTTGATCTTTTTTGTCATATCAGTTTGGAGTGAGGTGGTTGTTTTTATTTTTTTTTGGTGTAGGCATCATTTATCTTCTTTTTTTTTGAGTGAGGTTTTTGGTGCTTGTGCTGATTTAATTTTTCATATTGATTAGTATTGTCATTTTAATGAATTTGCATTCTTATATATCCATCCATAGACATCTTCTGTTTCCATCTGGGTATGGACCGAATGGTGGAGACATGTGATTGGAACTGGGCTTGGTTGTGCCATTTGTTTGTTTTGGAACAAAAAAACAATTGCCATTATTTTATGAATTTACTCACATATCATGTCCTATCAACACACCATAACTAACATAATGTACCTATACTTGTGTTAAACATTATAGCTGGTGAACACATACACATGGTCTCCATGATACAATTCTAGATATAGATGGTGAAATGGTGGCTTAAAATTTTCAGAATAAAGAGGGAGGCTGTAATTTTCATTTAGATTTGATTTGTCCTTGAAAATATTTGGAGCAGTGACATGAGAATTAGATTTGCCATCTAATTAGGTGATTATGACTTGAACCAAAAACTGACGAACAATAAGTAAATGGGTTATGCCACAACCCGCATAGTAGGAGTGGTATATGCGTATACCATTAATCCACTTAATTATTATACAATTGTTAGGTTCATATACATGTAAATAACATTTACAAGGGGCAAATTTGAAACTAAATTACTTTCCATATAATTTTTTTATCCAACTTTCTTTGAAACCAAACACCAAAAGTAAAAGAAAGTGATACTTCTCTCAAACCAAACACACAACCGAAACTACACTTTTCATTTACTTCTTTTCTTTTACTTTACTTTCTTTTCTCTCACCCATTTTCCCTCCAACCGAATGGATCCCAAGGAAAGACATGTTATTACCTTCCATTGAGAAAAAGGCACTTGTTTTAAACCAACACATGTCTTTTCCTTGTAGAAAGTGACTCTTAGGCTCCGTGTGTTTGCACGTAAATGGTTTTATGATGTAAATCATTTACTTAAGGTAAAATGTGAATTTTCCACTCAGTTTTTGTTGTTTGGTTGCATTCTCGAAAATAAGGCGGGAAATTTTTTGTAAAGAAAATGAAAAAAAAAATGGAAAAATAAAAATGAATAAAAAATAAAATAAAATAATGAAAATAAAATAATAAATAATAAACAATTTTTAAAAAAATAAATAATGAAAAAAATAATAAAATTAAAAAAAAAAATATATGAATAAGGGTATTTTTGTAATTTAAAAATATTTTTAAAGAGGTTGGTATTTTACTTGAAAATGACTTATGAGTTTTTGAAATGTAAACCATTCTCCATAAAAGTGGTCCCTTTTTCCCTAAAACATTTTACTTACGAAAGATTTTACGTAGAAATAAATGCACATAATTAACATTTTCCGTGGAATTGATTTGTTTTCCCCTATTTTACGTCCAAACAAATGAAGCATTAAAGAAAGTGGACCTAGCATTATCCTTGGGCTTTGTATGCAAGGCATTTTTAGGATATGAAAATGATGAAACAAACGTTCAATAAGGAATTTTTTTAATATGAAAACTGGTTAACAAAACTTTTGAGAGCTACTAGAACTTTCCTTTTATTTATATGTTACCAGATATTTAGGTTCTTGCTTCTTGCTACAACTAGAGGTATATCTTCCTATGTTGTTACTATTCTAGAACTTTTTGATAGAAAATACGGACATTACCCTCATTGGTTTAATTTCAATTTTGTAAGATGTGGTTTTTGCGAGTGCCAAGTTGGATAGCCACGTGAGCGCTACAGTAAGGGAGATGATTACCGAGTTAGCCTAAACTTGAATACGGTTGTACTGGCTAGGGCAGTATAGAGAGATAAAAGGCAGTGGAGAGGGATACAAGAGTACATTTAGAGAGATAAGAGCTCTTAGGCCATTCTGAGAATGACGAGAGACGACTTGGAGAAAGATTTCCTTGTTCGGAATCCAATGTGCTCCTCAATTTCCTAGGGTTGTGATCCATTTTTATAGATTTGACAGAGCTCATTTAATATAGGCGTTTTGTAACGATTAACATTGATTGGGATCTTAATGATTGAGAAATTAGTGATTTTTCTCATCTCTTGGAGTGTCTATCTTCTTATCCTTTGTGCCCAGAGATTGCGGATAGCAGGTCGTGGTCTCAGAGTAGTAATGGGCGCTTCTCAGTTAGGTTGTTGTACCAGGCCCTGCGTTCTCTCCCGATGGGATCTTTTCCCTGTAGAGTTGTGTGGAACCCTGGTATGCCGTCCAAAGTGTCCTTCTTTCTTTGGTTAGCGTGGTTGGATAAAATCCTTACCCCGATCATTTGAAGCGTAGGGGTTGGAGCTTGGCGAATAGATGTTTTATGTGTCTCCAAGCGGAAGAAACGTCGACTTATCTTCTTTTGCACTGTTCTATAGCGATGGAGGTGTGGAGTTTCTTTATCTCCCGTATGGGGGTAGAGTGGGTTGTTCCCTCCTCTATTAGCACCCTCTTGGATGGTTGGCATAGAGATAGAGGTGAGGGAGCGTGGACAGAGATTAGGGGCGTTCTTCCGGGAGCCATTCTCTGGGAGATCTGGAAAGAGCACAATTGGAGAGTCTTTGAAGACATTTCATCCACGGTTCCCGTGTTGTGTGCTCGAATCAGATTGTCCGTTTTGGAGTGGGTGGGGTTATTTAGGCCGAGAGAGGAGATCCAGGAGATTCTGTTTTAGGAGTCTTGGTCGTTTGGGTGGGAGTCGTGTAGGTTGGTAGTAGGAAGGGATTGAGTTTACTTGCTTGTAAGCGTTTCGGTCCTGCTAACTATGTTCTTTTCTTGTTATGTTTAATAATATGAGGTATTGATAAAAAAAAAAACCGATAAACATTGATGACCATCAATGTTACCTGTAACCACTTTTCGGTTACGAAACTCTATCAAATCTTGGAATTAATACGTCGTTACCTCAAGTGTCTTTGAAAACACTTTTACTCTTTTCAAATTCTAAATGGGTTGACGAAAGTGACACCTACTCCATAGTCCCGTTTTGGGACACGAGAGGGTGAAGATGTCTGCCTTTGTAAGCGATCCTCTATGCCCTCCAAACCACAAGTCCTGTTTATTCCCCTGAATTTTGACATGTCTTGAGGTGTGATAACCTATAAAGACAAATAATTTTATATAGACATTCTAGCCTGTCTAAGGCCCATTGCCTTTTATTCCTTGAGGTGCAATGGCCCATAAATTAAGGATATTATTTGAGGTGTTGATCCCGTTATTATCGTTGAGATTTAGTCGGCAACAATGCACCTTGGACACATGGGTCCACAAGAGTAGGTGACTTTATATCCGACAAAAATTGATTTTCGACATATTTCAAGGCCTTGCCGGCACCTTGGTGGTGCCCTAGTGGTGCCATAGTTGTATTTCGACGATTCCTTGGAGATGATTCTTTAATTCTTTGGAACTTTATATGCTTTGCTATATCGCAATTTGTGTGACACGTGTTCATGCTAGTTCCATGTCATCGCGTCAAAAACTGGCCATCAACCAATTTCATGTTCGAATATTAGTTTACTTCTTACTCCAGCTTGTTGAACAAGACACAAAAGGGCAATGCAATATTTTGTATCTACCTCGACTATAAATATTTATAAACTAGATATTTACTTGGATACTGATGTCGCTCAATTTCTATATAGTAAGCCTCTTATTGGTTAATTAGTAAATTATCTCTTTAAGGGCCTTACTAAAGCATGCTCTTCCAAGTCACCTCCGCTTCTTAAAGTAGTTGCACTTTGATATTTCAGCTTGAGAGAAACAAAAAGTGTTTCAGCACAATATCTATCTTTTTTAGTTACCATTGTTTGTAAACATATTTTACTAGGGTTCATTGTTGTCCTTTTCCTTTTGCTCTTTTATCACTAGGATTTTGTGTTGTTATACTGAATATGAATGATCTGTTAGAGTACTAGTTAGAGTTGCACGTGCGGTCATGTCAACCATTCATATGTTAAAAATCCTGTTGTACACCAACATAAACCATTTTCCTTTGTTTTTAACAAGCTCTTAGTATGTGTATATGCATGTGTGTTGTACAAAGAAGCAATCATAAGATCAATAGCAACATGAAGGAAGAAAAAGAGAAGTAAACACAAAAAGATCAAAAAAATATGTTGAGTTTGTCATATGAGTGACTACATCCATGGTCACCCAAATAAACCTTCAAGATGGGGAAATAAAAAAAAAAAAATCGTAAAAAAAAACAAATTGTACATCTAAATACAATCTTGTTCCAATGTGCTCCTCGTAAATGGGGGGGGGGGGGGGGGGGGGGGGTCTTGAGTTTGATACAGATAGAGTTAGTGATTATTCCCAAGGTAATGTATTATTGATCCATAGACCATTATTAAATGTTTATAAATGTCTATACTCAAAATAATGTAATATGTATACAAAATAAAATAGTAATTTTGAAAGATTAAGAAATATAGACAAAGCAGTATATGAAAGGTCCATATTTGTATTTGGAAAATTCCGTTGTCAAAACCTAATCAAGTTAGTGTCCTAGGTTAGTCTATCTCCAAATGAGTTGCATGTGATGAAGAAGAATCTCCAATGGAATGCTACTAAAGATATAATGTCGATGCAGTGATCTCACACCTTAAGATGGTAAGTTACTTAGTGACCTAGAATATACCTTAAGATGGTTGACTTAGAAAATTCTCATCATACCTTAGATGATTATGACTTGAACCAAAAACTGACGAACAATAAGTAAATGGAAGTTATAGAGCATCTCGCTCGAGCGAGGATCTAGGTCGTCGCTCAAGCAATAATAGAAAAATCTCGGTCTGTAACATTCTAGTAGCAAACTCGTTGGAAGCGAGATATGGGTCACTCCCACAAATTGAGAATCTCAATTTGAAAATTCTAGTAGCCAACTCGTCGGAAGTGAGATTTGTGGCTCAAGCAAAATTGGGAAATCATCTCAGTCTGAAACTCTAGTAGCCAACTCGCTGGAAGCGAGGAAAAGTTAGCTCGAGCGAAATGCGAGTTTTCCTTTCTAAAAACGGATTTCGAAGGTTCTATTCATGACTTTTGTATGAGGCTCGCTCGAGCAAGAAATAGGTTGGCTCGAGCGAGATTCGCACAAATAAAGCAACTGTGAAATTCCAATTCCGAATTGGTTTGAGGTTGTTTATAAATTCTAAGTTCCCTAAATATTCTTAAGGGTTTTGAATGTAGGTTTGAGCTTATAGATCTCATATTTTGTAAGTGCCTTTAGAATTTTCATACTAGGTAGAATATCCAATTGAGCTAAAACTTACACCCTTCAGTCTAGAGTATGTAAGCTTGATTCTATCTTCAATATTATTGTTTGTTGTGTTATGCCCTCATTGTGGAATCCCTCTAGTTATTTAGTTGAAGTAACTTGTACGTTACAGCCATTCTTTATGTTAAGACACTCAGCTATAATAAAATTTGAGGCCACTATGGTGGAGACCGAATCCGCGGATTTGTGGTTGTTGTTGCTGCATAGCTTTGAGAAATCCAGGCCGGTGAGGAGCTGGAGCCACTATGGTGGGAATCAAACTTGTGGGTTCGTGGTCATGCATTCATTGACTAACCGTGGATGGATTCGTCGAGTCTTGTTTGGGTGAGGTTTAAGTCTATACTTTTGTTTTTCTCTTAGTGATTGCTATTTTGCTGGACGAGGTCCTGTTGTTTTTCTAGTGAGGGTTTTCCACGTTAAAATCGCGTCTTTACTTTGTGTGATTGTCTCCTTATATTTTGCACTTTAATTGGTAAAATTAAAAATTTGGTAGATATACCCCAGGATACCTATTCACCCCAGCCCTTAGGTCCTTTGAATTTATAGATTGAAAATTTTGCAATTGCTATCAGAGTAGGTTCACTTATATAAGCTAATTACCTAAAGTGAGATCTTGTCAAATTCCGTAATTATGAATCCAATTAGAGAGGGTGTTTCCATTACTCGTCCTCCACTGTTTGATGGAAACAATTATGCTTATTGGAAAGCTCGAATGAGAGCATTCATAAAATCTCAGGATGAGAGAGTATGGATGACCATAGAGAAAGAGTGAAAAATTCCAACCAAGATAGTCGAGGAAAATACCTCGGAAAACCGTCATCGGAATAGACCTAAGATGAGTTTGAGAGTTGTAGTTGGAATACCAAAGGTCTCGATGCCATATTCAATGTTGTCACTCATAAAGAATTTTGGAGAATCTCTAAATGGGACACTTCTAAAGAGGCATAGGATATTCTCGAGATCACCCATGAAGGGACCACAATAGTAAAGATCTCAAAAATATAGATGATCACGACAAAATTTGAGAGTGAGACTAGATGAGTCGTCTGATGAATTTTATGCTAAACTTAGCGACATTGTCAATTCAAGTTTCAATCTTAGGGAGAAACTATTTGAGTCCAAAATTGTTAGAAAAGTCTTAAGATTTCTACCCGAGAGATTTCAAGCCAAGGTAACGGCTATAGAAGAGAGCAAGTATGTAGATACTCTCTCAAAATTGAGGAGTTGGTGGGCTCTCTCCAAACTTATGACCTCAATCGTCGATCATCCAAGAAACATAAGAGAACAACCTTGAAATCCATCAAGGAATCTGAAGATGGGTCAGATAGTGAATCTGAGTTCTATGAAAAAGATATGGCCTTGTTTGTAAGAAATTTAGAAAATTCCTAAATTCGAACAAAAGGTTTAATTCTAACAAAGTGAAATTTTCCGATCTATGAATCCAAAGGACCTAAAGGGGGGGTGAATAGGTCTCTTAGGGCTATCTACCCAATTTTTAATTTTAACAATTAAAGTGTGAAATATATGGAGACAGTCACACAAAGTATTTTTACGTGAAAAACCCTCATGGAAAAAACCATGGGATCTCATCCAGTAAAATAGCAACCACTAAGAGAAGCAAAAGTGCAGACTTGAATTTCACCCAAACAGGACTCGACACATTGATCCACGACTAGTCAATAAATGCACGATCACGAATCGCAAGTTTGATCCCCAATGCAGTAGCTTCGGCTCCTCACCGACCTGACTTTCTCAAAGTTATGTAGCAACAACAACCACAAATCCGCAGATTCAATCTCCACTGTAGTGGATCCAAATTTTACTCCATGTCTTTACACAAAGAAGGGGTGCGAAGTACAAGTTATTTTAACCAAATAACTGGATAGGTTCCACAATGAGAGAATAACATAACAAACAAAATTATTGAAGATAGAATCAAGCTTGCATACTCTAAATTGAAGGGTGTAGATTTTAGCTTAATTGGATCTTCATCAAAGAAGTAAGGAATCCAACAACAATAACTTAAGATATTTTCTCTATGCTCAAAACCTATGTTCAAAACCCTTGTAGAATGTTTGGGAACTTAATTTATAAGCAACCCCAAACTAATCGGAATTAGAAGATATCACCTTCTAAAACTGATTCTGCGCGAATCTCGCCTGACTCTCGCTCGAGCTAGCCTTGTTAAAGGGCAGTGGATAGTAACTTCCAAAACCAATTTTAGTAAGGAAATTTCCATCTCGCTCGAGCTAGCTTTTTCTTGCTTCCAGCGAGTTGGCTACTAGAGTTTCAAACTGAGATGGTTTCCCAATTTCGCTTGAGCCAATGGAAGGGGAGTTGGCTACTAGAATTTTCAAACTAAGACATTTTTCTCAATTTGCTCGAGCGACCTATATCTCGCTCTCAGCGAGTTTGCTACTGAAATGTTGCAGACTAGGATTTTTCTATTGTCGCTCGAGCGGCCTGGATCCTCCCTAGAGCGAAATGCTCTGTAACTTCCATTTACTAATTGTTCTTCACTTTTTGGATCAAATCATAATCACCTAAGGTATAATGAGAATATTTAAAGTCAATCAACCTATGGTATATTCTAGGTCACTAATAATCATGGATTGCCCTTCTCTAGCTATGTTTTTCATTTTTAAATTCTTTTAATTGTGGTTAGATTTCTTTAACCTTGTGGGTTATATTTTTTAACATGATTTTTGGGTTATATTTACCGTGATTTTTTAGGAAAAATCATGGTTAAAAATATAACCCATGGGGTTAAAGGAATCTTAACCACAGTTAAACAAATTCAAAATTTTTAATTGTGGTTTAAATTTATTAACCTTGTTGTTTATATTTTTAACCAAGTTTTTTTTTATAAAAAATCTGATTAAAATGTAAACCGCAGTTAGTAAACTGAGAAGTTACTCCTTGCCATGTAAAGCCAAACACACATTTTGACTTCTCGTATTGGGAAGCTACTTCCCGCAAGAACAAACCAAACGATATTTTTTCCTTAAAATGACTTTTACCTACTCTCCCGGAGAGCTACTTTCTCAGGAAGTCCTTTTGCTGATTTGCAGAGAAGTTTATCCAAACAAGCCCTTATTACTTTTCTTTTGTTTCATAGTCAAAATACTTATCAACCACACCCATCTCTATCAACTAAGACTTACAGTTTCATTTAAGCCTTCTTCACCTTTTGGTTTCACTTTTAAGTAGGGAATGGGAAGTGGGTTTTGGGTTGTAGTTGCAGAAAAGGAAGAAGATAAAAAACCAGGTTGGTCTCTTCATCTCTTCTTGTTCTATGGTATTGGTGAAGATTGAGAGTAAATGGGCTTTTGGGGATAGTTGCAGAAGAGAATGTACCTGTTTTTATTGTCTTTCAAGCATTATGAGTGTTAGAAATGGAGTTCATTTTGAATGTGAAATGGGTTTTGAGATTTCAGATGCAAGAGAAGAAAGACATGTTATTGTGTTTCTGTTTTAATTTGCTAATTTTAATTTTTTCTAATTGAGAAATACCATTTCCTCTATTGGATCATGCTATGGTAATGGTGAAGATTGAGAGTAAATGGGCTTTCTGAGATAGTTGCAGAAGAAAGTGTATCCAGGTGCTAAGCTGTTCTTATTGTCTTTCAAGTATTATGAGTGTTAGAAATGGAGTTCATTTTGTATGTGAAATGGGTTTTGAGATTTCAGCTGCAAGAGAAGAAAGACATGTTATGTGTTACTGTTATAATTTTCTAATTTTACTTTTTATATTTTAGTTTTTGGTGAGGGTCACTTGGCATTATTTCAGTATTGAATTGGAAGTGCTTTAAAAAAAGTATGAATGGATTTTTTTGGTTCTGATTGCTGAGGTAAAGACAGGTACAGTTTTTGAATTATACTTTATAGTAATTTCACAGAGGATAAATGATTATTGTTGCAGAAGAAGAAGGAAACCCAATTTCAGTTTCCCCTTCATGGAGAACATGTCCTCATCTTCTTCACTGTCTATCCCTCAAGAAGCATCGAATTATGATGAGCTCTCCATGCAGCAGAGCTTGCTCTTCTCAGACAGTCTCCAGGTAAACTTGCTTCTGTTCTTGTTCTCTCTTTTGTGGTGGTTAGGTTTGCAAAACAAAAAAAAAGTGTTTCCCTTTATTGAATGGAATCGGGGGAGGTTTTTCATGATCCCTAAAATTGGTGCAAAAAACATAAACCCTAGGTTTTGATATTCCTAGCTGTTATCGAAGAACAGAATATGACAATTTAAGTATACCAGTATAACATGGCTTTCATGAATTATTGATGATTTTTGCTTTTGTTCCTCATCTTCATAAACAAAGCTTCTTTGCTGGGGTTAAAACTGCAGTTCTATTGGGTCTAGTTTCTGCATACAAGCTTTATACTACCGTATAGTTCCTGCAACTCCGAAGAATTTTATAAGAATTTCCTGAAATGGGTTTTGAATTTCATATTCATGTTGCACTTGGATTTTCAGGATTTGAAGAATCTTAGAACACAGTTGTACTCAGCAGCAGAGTATTTTGAACTATCTTATACCAACGATGACCAGAAACAGATGTGAGTCACACTCATTCTACTTCTCTAGACTGGAGATTTTGTTCTCCTCTTATATATCTCATATTCTAATTTTTTTTTATATTATGCAATACATGTAGAGTGGTGGATACCTTGAAAGAATATGCCATTAAAGCTCTCGTTAATACCGTCGACCATTTGGGTTCTGTGACATACAAGGTTAATGGCCTCTTGGATGAAAAGGTTGATGAAGTTTCCATAACGGAGTTTCGAGTCTCTTGCATTGAACAGGTACTCTTTGACATTTTCACTTCTTCTGTATTTAGTGGAATTATCTATGGTCTTAGATTTGTTTCAAACAATTAAAGAAATTAAAATCTAAACGAATGAAACATTTGTGGTCGAAAAGTACTTTACAACTAGTATCAAATTATAAATTCTTCGTATCTACTTCCAATTTAGATGGAATCTTAAAGAATCCTGGGCAACAACACTAACGGTGAAGACTTTTGCGGTCAAAACTTGACAAGATTTTTTTTAAAAAAGGACTTGGATTCAAGTCTGAAAACCATCTGATCAATCTCTGGACCATGAACTCAATTAAGGAAAGAAAGACCTCAAAATTATTCTCAAAATTGAAGAGCCTTCAGTAATCTATAGTAGGATCAGGAGTTTCTCATGATAAAATAAGGAAAGATGCCTGGAAATGCTTCTGTTCTTCGAAAGTCTACTTCTGCCATAGCTCTAGAAAATGAAGGGAAACACTTGCTATGGAGAGCTCATTTTTGAAACCTTGACCTCATCTTTTTAAGATGTAAAAAATTCAAAAGAGCCAAAACACCATTCATGGACACTTTCCTAGGTGGTCAATTTTTGTTAACCTTTTATGCAATATGCCTAGCAAACTGAAATCTATCCTTGTAAAGACATTTGCATCTCTCTTAGATTACTAAAACTAGAAGAAAGAAAAATTAGATAGAAACTGTTTTTCCAAAAATTGATTGATTATAGCATATTAAATAAGTAAATGCGTCAAGATGGGAGGAAAAAAAGTTTTCCTGCCTATCTGTGCCATTCGTATTGCACCACATTCAGGGGAGTCGCACGTCACAAACCACCGTTTGATGGATCCTAAATTGGTACATCTTAGGCTAACAATTGACCCAATCAAATAATATTCACCATCTAATTTTATTGCATTCCTTGGACAATCAGAAAAGTGTGGGGAAGAGTTCCGAAAAGCATTTCTAGAAGATCTCCTCTGGCGAGACCATGAAGGCCCAACCATCCTTCATGTATGCAAGGGTTGGTGCAGTTAGTTAGCATCTTGGGTTTACTCCCTGTGGTTGTGTGTTCAATTCCCACTCCTCAACTTAACCTGGTGTCTGAGGGTGCGACGAGAGCCCGCAACCCACCACTCCAGGTAAGCCCGGAAAATCCGTGCGGGACTGGATGGGACTAGTCCTTGCCCGGAATGGTTTGGGACACCCTCCATTACCAAAAAAAATGTTATAGGAGGAGAGCTTCGGAACTTCCTTCTTCCCCAACACATTACTCTAGAGATTATTAGTTTAGTAATACAGACTACTAACATCTTTTCCTTTTGCGACCCATATTTTAGAGATTACGGATATGCCAAGAGTATATCGATCATGAGGGCCTTTCCCATCAGTCATTGGTGATAAAGACTCCCAAATACCATAAGCGGTACATCTTGCCAGGTAGTAATACTTTTCTGTTCTCTTATTAAACTCTTTAAAATTGCTTTCTAGAATATTTATTCTCAGTCATACTACTAAGAAAAAATGTTTGTGTTTTCCCGGTTTGCTCAAATTTTATGCTCAGCTGGGGAGACCATGCATGGCGCTGGCCGCACTAAGTCAAAATATCAAGGGTGCGGCCTAGATGATGAGGACAACTGGCATCAATTTAAGAATGGTATATTTTTGCATGGTTTAATCTTTTGCATTGTACCATTACTTACGGATGGGATGCAAGATCTTGATGTCATTTAATCATTTTATAATGTGAGTATTTTGCTTCAGCCATTCGAGCAACAATTAGAGACCCCATCATCTTCATTCAGGTAAAAACGAACACTATATATTTGTACTTCAGGAGATTGAAGTTCCTAATGCATTGTCAGTGACCTGAATTCACCAATATAATGGTTCAATTTATTGGATTCTCCACACAGAAAAGGGCGTTCTCCATCACCTTCTCCATGGAGTTCCCTACGACCTGGAACCTTTGCGTTCACTGGCAATATGTCCAACAAAGAACTGGGTTTGTACAGATGGATTTGTTAATTCTGAACTACTTTGTTTTGGTGAAACCTTGATAATGTGTTCTTTATGTGTTGGTGTAAAGGTCTCTTGTTGGAGATGTTCTACTGATGATTTTTGTTTATAAATCAGAGAAGCGAACGATCTCCGAACGATCTCACCACAACGATTTCCACTCTTACGTTCTGGATCTCTCTCTAGTAGGTCGACCACTCCTCTCTCAAGTAGGCCGACCACTCCTCTCTTGAGTAGGCCGACCACTCCAAACTCTTCTAATGGAAGACGACGGGTAAGCACAGGAGAATGGAGAGTGCTTAGTCCATTATACTCACTTCATATTTTCTTCATTAGTAGTAGTACTACTATCATATTTTGGGAATGAATATAGTCTTTTACTTTTATTATCTCTGAACCTATCCTTCTGAAAATATTTAACAAATTTCACTTCATTTTTTCTTCATTAATAGTTCTATCACATTTTAGGAATGAATATACTCTATTACTTTATTATCTCAGTATACTTGTAACCTTGGAAATTTGCCTCTTATTGTGCCAGTACCCTTCGGAGCCTCAGAAATCAGCTTCAATGCGTCTCCATACTGAAAGAGACAGCCCGAAGGAGATTGAACAATACCCCAGCAAAAGTAAACGTCTCCTCAAAGCCTTACTCAGCCGACGCAAGTCGAAAAAAGACGACACTCTGTATATTTACTTGGATGAATACTAAGAAAGAAAGGAAGATAGAAAAACATACAAGAGGCATGGAAGAAAGCAGGGAACGTTAAGTAACAGCTTTTTCAACTTTCCTTTTACCTTTCCTTTTCTTTTCCCTTTTCGTTTGTACCCCAATATGTAGAAGCACTTGTTTTCAAGTGAGATAATTAGATATATATATTTTTTTTGTTGGGGATAAGTTCTATCTCATATCATGGAGAATTGCTTTGTATTCCGCGGATTGTACAATACCATTGACGCTAGACGTTAAATTTATCTCAGTGATTTTAAAATCATGTCAATTTTTATTCACATCTAACAAGAACTATCCATGATTCAAATTTAATCTAATCTGATACAATTTTATACACTTTGCATAGTTCTCTATTCAAATTGTATGGCATCCAGTTGTCTAGGCCACTGTAAAAATTTACATTATTATTCAGAATTCTGTTCATTGTATGGACTAAATAAGGTAAAAATGAATTTACAAGCAAATACTAAGATCGACTTCTCTTGGATATCTGATTGTCCAATGTGCTGCATCTGCCGGCATGGAGTTCATTAGTGCAAAAGATGCCAATAATAACTACTAAGAGTCATAGTATAAGATTAATTTTATGATCCAATTTACCGATCAAAAAAAAAATTATGATCCAGTTTGATTTTCAGTGAAATGACTTTTACAATCCAACTTGAATTCAATAAGTTAATTGCAAGGTGATTTTCTGGTTATCCAATTTCCTTTCAAGAGATTATAGCCCACAAACCAAGAAGTCATACTACAACCCAAACTAAGGGAAGATTTAATGGTTGTTGAGTACAAATCAAGTTACAAATTCATCAGCTGGAGAAACCAGCAGTTTTAATGAGAAAACTAATCAATTGATGTCACAATCCCATTCCTGACCCACATTCTTCAAGCGTTTTCGTGGAAAGTGTTCGAATTGTCTACAAATGCACTAAACAATGCATGGAGATATCTTGCCTCAACTGCCTCAAAATGCTTGAATCAACACAAAAACAACCAGAGGAAGATGAGAGCTTGGGAAACATCATCTGTACTCTTACTATAAAGAGAGAGGGTCATCTATGCTGAATCTCATGTGCAGTAAATATCCAATTCTTAGATGAAAATCAAACTAGTCGGCTGATTTTAAGTTTTTAACCATCTTCTTTTATCTACTGTTCATCATATATCTTTTATTTATTTATTTATTTTAAATACATTAGAATGGACAGCTCAATTTATTAGATCTCCTAGGAGGGAGAAATGAAGGTGTAGGCACCATCTGCCTTTTCACTTTGTTTGGCTGCAACTGCAATTGGAGATGGAAGTTGAATAGGAAAACTAATTGAAGGTTTACAAGCATTGTTATTATGTGAAATCAAGACCAGTTCATGTCCACCGTAGGGGAGTAATAACTGTTATTAGAACAAGCGAGTTTTAGGCATTATGAATCAGCTCCTCCTTATCAACAACTATTGCTGCGTAGATCAGGGATGCATTCTCCTCAGACTCATAATCTACTTCCACGTCTGTGCAGATAAAATTTCAGTAAGATGGAAGCCTTGTAAAATAGAATGGGCATGAGAGAGAAAAGATGAAAAATAGATACAAAGTTCATTTGACCAATTGTTACACATAATCACTCACATATCCTTAGAACTGCAAACATTTTAGCAGCTTCAGAAATTATATGAATTTTCACATCTTAGATGGTGAAAAGATGCTGGCAAATGGTCACAAAAAATAAATATCTAAATTGGATAATTTGTGCATCCATATTGCTCATTTCTTGAAGTAGAGCTTCCCCTAGGTCAGACACATCAGATAGGGGATAACAACAACCTGCATGTATACCGGAGGTTCTGATAATATTATATGTGAATTACCATCTATAATACTAAGATTGTCGAATTTAGTTGATTTCCATTTACTATAGGTTTTCACATTTTAACAGGCCCATTGTATACCCATTACCCACATATATTGTGGGGATATCTTAGTGTAAGATGCCACATTTCTGAATACCAACAATCTTTAACTGTATCTAGGCACCACAGCCTAAAGGAATTTGGATTTGGCCCATCATAGCCTATTTTTTTTTATTTTTTTTGGGTAATGGAGGGTGTCTCAAAGCCTTCGAGCCAAGGACTAGTCCCCTCGGGATCGGCATCGACCCCACTCGGAATTTTCCCTACGGATACCGGGTAGTCAAGGAGTAGGAGTTGAACACACGATCACAGGGAGAAATCCCGGGACGCTAGCCAACTGCAACAACCCCTGGTGGTATGCTAAAGAGATTTTAAACATAAAAGGCAACACCCCTGACCTCACATTCAACATTATGAAATATGAACACTGCATTCTCCAGACATAGAGAAAAGAACTGGAAAAAAGAAGAAGAAAAGCAATGGTTCCATACCCTTCAACCAGGAACTACATACTAGTACTTGTTTTTTTTGGTAATGGAGGGTGTCTCAACCCTGACAAGGAAGGACTGTTCCATTGGGATGCACACAATCACCAGCAAACCATGTGCATCGGATAAGCCCGAGAGGAGTTGAACTCGAGACCTTGGGGATCTCTCCCAAGACCTGAACCAACTGAGCTATCCGTGAGGGTTTAGTACTTGATGAGCCTCAAGTTCAATGCCCTAGTAGAAATGGTTGGCTTTTGAACATCTTACAAAAAATTTAACTGAGCTGATACAAGGTTTCGAGACTCAATTTTTATTTGGTTTCAACTTTATTATACTTGGCCATGCCTGCTGGGAACTTGATAAACCAAAAATAAAAAGCCCAGAACAATTCTGAAACCAATCACAGGCTCAAAAGATTATGTCAATTAGACTTCAGTCAAGACCAGATCAGATTGGTGTCCAGTTTTTGAGATTCCTTCCACTTGACTCAATTAAAATCAGAACAAGTTGGAGTCCAGCTCAAGTTTTTTAAAGCCTAGCTTATACATGACTTAATCTAGCTCACCATATTCATGGGCTCTGATCAATAATACAATTTTTAACTCCTAATTATAACAAGCGAGAGACTTAATTCAATTGGTTTTGGACTTGTTCGTTGGTCTTGATTTTGAAGACCATTGATCTAAAACACAATCGCCAATAATATATAGTACTATTCCAATCTTCTAAGCAATTTAAGTTGATGGGCAGGCAGGGTGACATTGGAAAAGAAACAGAGTTGGAACAAAGTAGTTTTTTTTTTGGTTCTAATTTGTGCAAACCAAACAAAATAATTCCGACTGCTCCTTGATTTGTAGCTCATAAAACATTTCCAAGTATAACAGACTATAGAAGAACATTGCTTTGATTTTACATCCAAACACAAACCTTTAATAATTCAATAATACAATGGGAGCCCTGGAAATTTCAGTAAAAATATTTCATCCAAATAGTGCAAACAAGAATAAATACAATAAAAATTAGAAGCTAAAAATAAGCAGAAAAAGTCCACAAACCTTATGAGCCATAAAGAAATAAAAAGGGAAAAAAAATACCCATATGGGTTATTTGAAAGTGAAAATAAATGGAAAATATTGAATGTAATTCATAGTAGATATCCAATCAAGCTTGAAAAAAAACAAACAAGAGAATAAGAACCTAAATGAAGAAAAATTAAAAAATTCCCAGACACCTACATACCCAAAACAGACACAAAATAATAAAAACCAGCAAAATCAAACTCAAAAGAGTGAGTTATGACATATAGCATTTAACTCTCTCACTCCATCATAAGAAAACAAAAGAACAAGCAAAAGAATACTGAGTGTTTCAAGAGTTTTGTGTGTGTGTGTGTGTGGAGCTCGAATCAGAGCCAATTGCGATTGAATTCAACCACAATACAAAATTTTGTTTGAGATCGAATCAGAGCCAATTGCAATTGAATTCAATCGCATATGTGGCACAAGGGGATTGGAGGAGAACAAAAATGGCAGGAAATTCAAATTATTGAGTGGCATATTATTGAGAGAATTGAGAATCTACTCCTCTCTCTTAACGTATCTCTTCAAAAGCTCCCTCTCTTGCTCACCTTCTTCTTCACAATCACATAGCACCTCAGAAAGATCCCACCGGCAAAAAAAAAAGGCATCTCTCTCTCTCTCATTTGTTTTTGATATATGTTGGTGTTATTTACTTAGAAATATTCTTGGGATTAGAATGGTGCAGTAAATCCCAATTTATGGTTGATTAGAAAGAACAATGAAGATGAAAAACAAAGAACATGGGTTAAGTTACATATATTTTGATCAAAATATAGAGACGGGTTTATTAATAGAATGGCCAAAGATCATGTATTTAGAAATCTCAGATGGTGGGTATTGTCATAAGTCATGTTGCAAACTGTGGTCTAGCTGAATTTACGACATCAACAAAGACAAATTCGAACATGTGAGATTTTATGAATAGTGCAGCGTCGACTCATCTGACTCCAATGATTTTATGACTAAATCACCTGACTCGGGTTATAGGCCATCGGTGCCTCCTTGAATTCACCCAACTCAGTCATCATTTCAGATGAGTTGAAGCTTGTAATTGTCTACCCTGAGTTGAACCAACATGTGAAATTTTTGCTTCATTAGGATTCAAGTGGGATTTCAGTAGTCATGTTGAGAATTGTGAGTGAATCAGGAACCCTAGATTCGGTGAGACTCAGAAGAGTTGGTACCTAATTACTCAGAGTTGAACAAACCAGCAGACGTCACCTCCATTTAGAAATTTATATCTAATGTTGACATTGAAAATGTGTTTAGTGAGTTTCTGTGACTCTTGACACCTTCCAAAAAAAATCACTCTTAGGTCGCGTTTGGATAAACTTCTAAATTGACTTCTATCAACTTTTGGCTCCAAAAAAGTCAAAATTCAATAGAAATATTCACATTTGGTTATCCACAACTTTTGACTTCCTACAAAAATCAAAAGTCAGCAAAATAAAATTTCTAAGAAGCTGGCCTAAGGAAACTTCCATGGAAAGTCGACTTAACTTTTTTCAAAAGTTACTTTTCTTGAAAGGTCTCCTAGAGAAGTTATTTTATTCCTAGCAAAGTTTATCCAAACAGGCCCTTAGTTTTTACAAATGATGCAATTCTATCGATCTCTTAGGACACACAAGACTCTGGAAAGAAAATAAAATTTTCAAGTTCTTTTATTCCCAAGGTGTAAGCAGTACAAAACATTTACTGTGATGCATACAGGGGGAAGGGAAGTCTTCCTGCTTGAATTCCCCCCTTCAGTGTATTTGTAGTAAACATTCAGGTGTAAGATAACGTAGTGGAATGCGGCTTGGATAGGCCTTGCTGGTCTCGCCCTCCATTCTCGCCTACTACCCCATCTGACAAACTCTATCCGTAGGTACATAACTCTTGTCTTATTATGAGGAGAGTTGGATGGACCGCTCTTGTAACTCTGCTTGATCTACACTCACTGGTTATTTTATGGGCCGACTCATTAGTACAAGAGGTGCCACAATGTTAAGGTCACGGATTAATGCTACCCTGCAACAAAGAAGACACTATCTGTTTAGTTTTTTATTCTATATAAAATGTGCTTAGATGAAGAAAATAAAACCTGGATATGGGTAGTTTTACCAGAAAAAATTAGGCTTCATGTACCATAGCTTATGAGAGGGAGGCTCCAACTCTAACTGGCTTTAGACTTCTGAGACCTTTTCTTCCATATTCGAATGCCATCACTAAGGGACCAAAAAAGTATGAAAGACAAAGCTGAAGCTTTGCTAGCATGTCAAACATGAGAGACATATTGTTTTCTCCCTCAGTATTCCTTCTGTTTAATGACATCTGCTTCCCCATCTCTTGCCACCCTGATAAACAAAGAATGATATATATTAGCACAGGGAAGTTGATTCTTTGGAGATTATTAACAGAAAAAGACTTAGTATTAAATGGTAGAGTTGTAGGAGAGGACTGTTTGTGGAAGTTGGCATACAAAACTAGATCCCCACAGGCCAGGTTTGTTTTATCTTCTTTTTTTTTGTGTGTGCGCCATAACTTTCATGAGGTCACTTTCCTTTCCATACTAACAGAATTTTGCAGCAGTGGTCATATTTTCATCACACCATATCATATCTAAGTGTTGAGATTGAGAAATTCCAATCAGATGGATTTCATGAAAGAAACGCCAAGGCTCTGCCGTTTCTCTAATCTCTGTTATGGTTGCTAAATCAATCTTCTACTTGCTCATTTAGGTCCATAACTAATTAAACTCTCTATCAGTTATCCAAATTAGTTTAGAAACTCCATGCTATAGCTGTTTAGAATTTAGATGAAAGGAAGGGACACAATGTTAAAGTTCATGAAATTTACCCGGCTTACACGATAGAGACGCACCCTTGCAAACACCCATACAACACAACCACAATGAAAAGGAAAAGACCTGAAAAATTAAGATAATTAGTAGAGTTTACTACATAACAGAACCTTTCTTGGGCAAATTCGACCAATCATGTGCACTCAACTTCATTTCTGATGCCTTGATCAACTCCAGGAGAGCTTGATTCACCTGAAAATTTCGTAACAGAGCAAAATTATGGGTCACATTGCCATGAATAATTCTACTTGTGGTGGAATCTAATACAAAAAGTTGCACCAACTCAGCTGCACAAAGTAGGAGTAGGAACAGGGAGGTGATAATCTGAAGAAAAGTTCTAGAAACAGAAGTGCCTAGGAACTAGGAAGTATCCAGGTATTATAAAATTATAGGATTTTTCTGGTAAGTTCAATAAAAGTACATAATCAATTAGTCTTCAGAATGAATAAACAAATTGAGTACTTTTATTTAATATCAATAATAAATATATGGGTTGGTTTAGTGTGGCATTCAGTTCATATCATATCACTTAGCGTGTTCTAATATTTTTCATGAAAAGTATTTCTCACTCGAAACATGCCAATTATAGAGTGCCTGAATCACAAGTGCCAAATGATAGATGGGGAGGTTGTCGAACTTTATATCCTTTTTGCTATTAGGTCTGTGAGTATTAGTATAATCCTCCATTTCAGTATTCCATGTTTGAAATGTAACACGTCACATATAATGTGTTTAGAATGCACAAATAGATGAAGTAAATTTGTGTTGATGATTTCATATTGTGCCTTGTCGAACATACTCCAAAGTGGCTGCATTGTACACTATATTGTCCAGTTTCTTGGATATTCGGTTCAGTAGTGTGAGAAGGAAATAGTGTCCCCTAAGTGGCTGCATTGTACACTAAACTTGTCCAGTTTCTTGGATCTTCGGCTCACTAGTGTGAGAAGGAAATAGTGTCCCCGAAAAAAACAAATAGCTTAATGAGGGAACTTTCTGTCCCTAACTTTTATTACAAGAGGCTTCTCCTCAACGTGCATTAGCTTGACCCTCAAAACTGTAATTCGACTCCATTCCAGTTGATGATATAATTTTTGACATTTTCCTACAAAAGATGGGTTCCTTTTCAAGTTAGGGAATATCTTAATGTGAACGTCGTGAAAAGGCAATCTCGATTCAAGATTACAATATCATTACACAAAATAACCAGGACTGGCATTGAATTTGGCTTATGAACAACACTACTACGGTACTACCTTATTCGCATACATAACAAAGAAAAAGTGACAAAATTCTATATTTGGAATATAAGTAGTACCAAAATCTAATGCATAGGTCCTAAATCGGAACTAAAGCAATTCTCACTCACCTCCTAGTACATATTGTTTATAAAAACAGTAAATCAAACATAAAATAAATCAATTGTCTTGGATTGTTATCTATTCGTATTAAAATTTATAGTCATGGTTTAAATTATCGGTATCGGGTGCCGTATCGGTAAGTCTAAAACAGGATACATATCGGCGTATCAATCATGGTTTAAAATATTGGTATCGGGTGCCGTATCGGTAAGTCTAAAACAAGATATGTATCAGATAAATACGGTGGAAAAAATTAGGATACACTAAGAAACGCTTGGATACGCAAGGAAAAACTTAAATACCTAGCATAAAACTTCTTTTAATGCAAATATAAGCTAAGAACAAACTAAATGAAGGCCTACAACTACATTTATAACCATACATATAAGAGTTAAGAATTTTATAAGTTAAAAAAGGCGTGCGTGTTGATAAACATGTATGAAAATACAAACCATAGTCACTTAGCCATATATGAAATACAACCTAAATATCAAAACTTTAGATTCAATGAGTTAAATAAGAATGTATTGAATTACAATCATGAATTATAAGCTTGAATGTAATTCTTTTTATGTTGAACTGTTACACTGTCAGTTGACTTTTTGACCATGTAGATGAAAATATTTTTAAAAACTAGAATATACCCCCAATTAATGTCTTAAGTAAACGAAAGTAAAATTAAAAGATATTTCATGTAAATAAGCTGAGTCTTGATTTCCGTGCCGAGCATATCTGTACCATATCGGGCCGTATCGGTACCGATATGGCCGATACACATGGTTCGGGGGGGCGATACTTTTTTATTTTTCCACCGTATATATCGGTTAGTTGAAACCATGTCTATAGTTGGCCGATACATACCGATATTTGAAACCATGTCCATAGTTTCCCAATACATACCGATATTTGAAATCATGTCTATAGTTGTCCATCCCTGGACAGTAAGAAGTGAAACAAGGCCAATAACCTAAAATTCTGACATATGATTTAAAAAATTGAGTTATAAATAACCAGGATAGTACTAGATACAAAGAACTATTTGACCAGGCTAGGACAATATGGGAACGATAAGTAGGAAGTTGAGGTTTAATAGACACACTCTCTAGCTTTTTTCCTGACATAGTGACACGTAGGATTTTGCAGTGTCTTTGTACACTTAGAAATGTGTTTGCATAAACAGAGGCTGAGATGCACAATTTATTCCTTATTTTCAACTCAGACAGAATCTTCATGTGATGGGTGCACTAAGTCAATCATGAATTTAAAGAAAGTGGGGTTTTATTTTTGTGATACATTTGCAAGCAAACTAGATATGTCCTTCTCATTCACTATGACTATATGCACTTTTGTAGAAAAACTTAAGGACTCCAGGTTTAGAAGTTGAAAGCATAGTCACCAAGTACGGGTACGGGTATTAAACGGCAATGATACGTTCGGGAAGTACGAGTTTTAAACGGTAAAACACGGGAAAAGTACGGGGAGTTAAAAATAATAATAAATAATTATATATATATATATATGTAAACATAATACTAACTACTAATCATTTAACTCATAATTTAAGCTTACACAGTTACAAAACGAAGGCAACCACACAAGATTTAAACCACACAGATGCAAAGGATAAGGAGGAATACCCCTCCCCAATATGTACATAAACTGATTAACTCATATGACCCTAGACATGAAGCTCCCAAAAGCATCACAAGATGGTTTACACGTTAAAAGAATTCTGCGTATGAAAAATGGGTGACTCTTGGGTAGAATTGAAACAAGTCTCTCCTAATCCTAGCTAAGGAGATAAACTAGACATTGAAGGGAAATAACCCGAGAGAGAGAGAGAGAGAGACTTATCATTGCTGGAGATAGGTTCCACCGGAGAGCAGCCGAGTGAGAGACGAGAGAGCTGAGACTTGAGACCAGAGCGAGAGACGAGGTATTGACGTTTTGCCCTAACACATCGTATCGTAACTCTTAAAACACGTTTTAACCTTCTTCTTTTTTTTGTTAGAAAAAGTTTTAAACGCGTATAAAACGGAGTACGCGTTTAAAACGTATTTTAAAGTTTAAAACGGCAAACACGTTTAAAACGGAGTTTAAAACAGCGACCCCCTCTAAAAGTTTTAAACGCTTTTTAAACGGGTTTTAAACGGGTACTTTGTGACTATGGTTGAAAGGGAATAACAAGTTCCTACCCGTGATCAATATGTAGTTAACGTGGTAAAAACCATAATAATTTACTTAAATTTGGTACACCATCTAGGTTCAGAACTGAAACACTTTTGGATTCTATTAAAATATGACTCAGTTTGAAGAAAAGAGCAGTCTTATGGAAATCAACCTGTATGGTCATTTGAAGCCTATAGAGATAGCATTTCTCCCCTTTCGTCTTCTTTCTATTAATTATGCCGTTCACCATTTTAACGTTTCTCTACCGATAGAGCAGGGAAATAAAAAATAGTCCAGAACAACAGCAGTTCAAGAAACAAATTTGGAAGGGTACTACAAAGAGTTAACGTCCATGAACATTTCTGAACAAAACAAGAAGGTAAAAGTTTTTAGATTGAATCTCCCTACGTGCATAGTTATGATTCAGGAATTCACTTAAGGTTGATCAAGTGTAGCATATCTTACTTGATATAAAATTGTTTTATAGTTTAGGTCAAATTGTATCTCTAGATATTTTTGCACATCAAATATGATGCAGAAAATTGTGGTTAGTATTGCAGCTACTATATGACATGAATATATATTCTACAGCTTTTTGCTGAACGCAAATAATAAGGACTTAAAATGAAATATGGATAATTAAAACACAGTTCGAGATAAATTGTTCACAGTTCAACCATTTCCCCAACAGATGGTGTTCACCTTATATTGAAGAGTCGTGTTAACAAAATGGAGCCGGCCTCTCCTTTGAAGATAAGACGTAAGATGGAGGAAATTTTTTTT